>SPJY01023985.1:794172-916289 GCA_005191435.1 Raddia distichophylla
TACTGATCAGACAGTATTACCCTGGGATGGTTGGAGAGGAGGGGGCAACCCACCCGGCTTACTCCTGGGATGATTACAAGCTGGTCGCGCACGGTGACAGCACAGCCGCCGAGGAGATTAAGCGGGAATTTTGGGTGAGTTTGAACACATCTCTATTTTGTCATTTGTCGAAAGGGTATTTACTGACATTACTATCACACTTGTTTGTAGCTTAGGTACCGTCCTCGTGCAGGGTTGGAGGAGGCCGACTTTGACCCGGTGATAGACAGAAGTGCCAAGCAGAAGGTGCAGGATCTGATGTCTGGGGCACGAGTCTCGGCGATCGAGGACTTCTACAGGTAATCACTTAGACAATTTCTATTTTTGTATATATTTCTAACGCACAGTAAATTTTAATTTTGACAGGAGAGAGCACGGTGAGAGGGTCGGCAGCTCTTTTGCTCGGACGAAGTACCTCACAGCGCCGCAGTATCTCACCGTTCGGCCAGATTGGGCCTCGAACGTCCCGGATGCCTGGGAGGCCCTGGCCAACCATTGGGCCAGCCAGGAGTTCCGTGACAGGTCCGAGACAGCGAAGAAGAACCGTGCGATGAAAGGCAGCAGGACTACCGTCGGCAAGATGTCCTTCGCCCAGCTTAGGAAGAAAATGGTAATCTTCTTTATTCCCTATTAGGAGCTTTGTTTTCGACGTTTTTGGCACTCGAAACTGTTGACGTTTCCTGTAGTGTCCCTCTCAGATGTTGGCATGTTGCCGTCTCTCCCTTCCAGCTCTCTATTTCCCTCGTCTATCAGATTCCCCGGCTACCCGCCTGCTGCTTATTGATAGATAAACATGTATTTGTAACAACGCAACAACCTGTGATGTTTCTGGCCTAAGATAGCTAAAGGTAGTTAGCCAAAAAAAATTTTTTAAGCAAAGGGCAGGAGAGCTGCCATCTATTGATCAAAAGGAAGAAGTTTTACAGAGTGTGGGGGTTACCCCTCCCCCCAGGGGAACAGAAGAGCAAGCTACGCATAATTACAAGGAAACTAAATTGGCGCCAGCTGCCTCCCACAAGTGCAGCTCGTTAGTCAGGAGCTGGAGGAAGAGGGGGTGAGGCTTCTCTTCGGACCGAAAGATGCGGTTGTTTCGCTCGATCCAAAGTTGACAAAAGGTGGCAGAGATGATCGAGAGGACTCCTTTATGAGACCCGGATTGCAGGGTAATGTTTTCCCACCATGCGTTGAGGCAGACCTCTCCCCACGAGCCCGGATTGAGTGCGGGAATGTTGTAGAGCGCAGCGAGCCTACTCTAGACGAATGTGTTGAACTCGCAATCCAGAAAAAGTTAGCCAAGATTAGGTTTGTTGTATTTAGTTGTTAAGCTATCTATGGCTGAGCTTATCTGGTTGTTGCACGATGTAATCTGTTTGTGCGTTTTGTCACCCTCTATTAACACGTAGGCAGCACACGGTCCCTAAAACCTATCTTCCGCACCTCTGATCTCTTTTATGGTATCAGAGCTCTAGGAGTAGATCCAATCCACAAACATGGCTGGTAGTTCCTCCTCTGCAACTAGACTTGCCTCCATAATCACCCATCCCGTCTCAGAGAAGCTCGCCAAACACAATCATGCAACATGGAAGACCCAGGTCGTCGCCACAATGCGCGGCGCCCGCCTAGAAGGCTACCTGACCAGCAGGGCTTAGATGCCTGCCGCTGAGCTTGACGGCGAGGATGGCGACAAGAACATCAAGGTCGCTAATCCTGCCTATGAAGACTGGCTAGCTTCGGACCAACAAGTTCTTAGCTTCCTCCTCGCCTCCGTGTCCAAGGACGTCCTGACCCAGATCACGGCCAAACAAACCGCGGCGGAGGCCTGGCATGCGATCGAGGCCATGTTCTCGTCGCAAACAAGAGCTCGCGCGGTAAACACACGCATAGCTCTATCCACCACCTAGAAAGGGAACATGTCGGTGGCTGAATACGTCGGGAAGATGCGATCTCTCGGCGACGAGATGGCCGCAGCAGGACGGCCTCTCGACGATGACGAATTGGTCGAATATATCCTCACCGGGCTGGACTACGAATACGATTCACTGGTGTCTGCTGTTCTTGCTCGATCTGATCCAATCTCTGTAAGCGAGCTATACTCTCAGATGCTTGCTTACGAGACTCGGGTGGACCTGCGAAACAATGGGAACTCATCTGGGTCCTCTGCCAACGTCGCAAATCGACGGGGGCATGGTGGCGCTGGATGGTTCGGGCGTGGAGGTCGCGGTGGCAGGAGCACCAACCCTCCTGCACAGCGCGGTGGTCGCGGAAACAACAATGCCAGCTTCAACCCACGTCAAGCAAATCAAGGTCCTTGCGGTAACAACAGATTGCCCAACGTGCCAAGTGTGCCTCAAGATTGGCCACACCGCAGATAGGTGTTGGTACAGGTATGATGAAAATTTTGTTCCTAACCAGAGACATGTTGCTGCGGCAGTCACGAACTCATACACCGTGGACACAAACTGGTACACAGATACAGGCGCCACCGACCACATCACAGGGGAGTTAGAGAAATTGTCCTTCCGAGAGAAATACAACAGTGGCGAGCAAATCCACATGGCTAATGGGGCAGGTATGGGCATTAGTCATGTTGGTCAAAATACTATTCATACCCAGAGTCGAAATCTTGATCTAGATCATGTCTTGCATGTCCCACAAGCCACAAAGAATCTTATTTCTGTTCACCGTCTTGGCACAGATAATAATGTCTTTCTTGAGATTCACCCTAATTTTTTCTTGATAAAGGATCGGGACACAAGGAGCACGCTTCTTAAAGGGAGATGTCACAAAGGGCTATATCCCTTGCCATCAGCACCCACAAAGCAAGCCTTTGGAGTTAGCAAACCATCATTTGAAAGGAGGAATAGTCGCCTTGGTCATCCTGCAGCCCCTATAGTTCAGAAAGTTATCAGTAGCTTTAATCTTCCATGTCATGCTAAGTCAAATAAAGAGTCTGTGTGTGATGCTTGTCAGCAAGCAAAGAGTCATCAATTACCATATCCAAAGTCGTCTAGTATTTCAAGTCATCCCTTAGAACTCATTTTTTCAGATGTATGGGGGCCTGCACCTGATTCTATTGGCAGATATAAGTACTATGTGAGTTTTATTGATGATTTCAGTAAATTCACTTGGATTTATCTCCTAAAATTCAAGTCTGAAGTTTTTCAAAAATTCCATGAATTTCAGAATCTCGTTGAACGACTCTTTGATCGAAAAATTATTACTATGCAAACTGATTGGGGCGGTGAATATGAAAAACTTCATTCTTTTTTTACTAAGATAGGCATCTCTCATCATGTATCTTGCCCTCATGCACATCAGCCAAATGGATCCGCTGAGCACAAACACAGGCACATTGTCGAAGTTGGTTTATCTCTTCTTGCTCAAGCTGGCATGCCACTTAAGTTTTGGGATGAAGCCTTTCTCACTGCTACCTTCCTAATTAATCATACCCCTAGCAAAGTCATCTCTTATGCTACACCTCTAGAGCGCCTATTCAAGGTCAAACCTGAATATTCATCTCTACGGATTTTTGGTTGTGCTTGTTGGCCCAATCTGCGACCCTATAATCAGCGCAAACTTCAATTTCGCTCCAAAGAGTGTGTTTTTCTTGGCTATAGCAATTTGCATAAGGGGTTCAAGTGCCTTGATGTCACTACCAGTCGCATATATATCTCTCGTGATGTAGTCTTCGATGAAGGAGTTTTTCCCTTTTCTAAACTACACCCTAATGCTGGCGCAAGATTAAGATCCGAGATCCTCCTCCTTCCTCCAACTTTGCTTGCTTCCAGTTCTGTGTCTCCTGGGATTGAATCTGTAGTTGACCCACTGATTAATGCTCCTGCTGCTAATGATTTTTCTACAGAAATTCCTGATTCACAGGAAACTTTAGGAGCTGCATTCGATCTTGACATGGAATCTCACGCTGATCCACCGGCGCTTCCCACGCCCTCCTCTGATTCTTGGGGCACCGAGTCAGGCCTCGACACATGGCAAGCTAGGATCAATCAGCCGATGCCCGCAACATCTCTTCACCAGCAGGATGATGCCACGCGTCCACCTGTCGCGGCTGGGGGAGACACCCCTGCGGCGGTGGATGATGCGCTGCTGCACGATGACATGAACGCTGATCCTCCTCCAAAGCTTCTGCACGATGACATGAACGCTGATCCTCCTCCAACAAATCAGTCCGCAATAGGAGGATTACAGCGTCCTCACACCAGGCTTCAAGCTGGTGTCAGAAAGGCCAAGGTATATAATGATGGAACTGTTCGCTATGGTTTCTTTACTTCAACTGGTGAACCTCAATGCGTAGAAGAAGCTCTAGGAGATAAACATTGGAAGCTTGCAATGGATGTTGAATATGATGCATTGATGAAAAATAAAACATGGCACTTAGTTCCACCTCAAAAGGGCAGAAAAATAATAGATTGCAAATGGGTCTATAAGATCAAACGCAAAGCTGATGGGAGCCTTGACAGGTATAAGGCTAGAATGGTTGCAAAAGGGTTTAAACAGAGATATGGTATAGATTATGAAGATACCTTTAGCCCATTTGTTAAGTCAGCCACCATCAGAATAGTGCTCTCTATAGCAGTGTCTAGAGGGTGGAGCCTTCGTCAACTAGATGTTCAAAATGTCTTTATACATGGTTTCTTAGAAGAAGAGGTATACATGAAACAACCCCCAGGCTATGAGGATAAAACCAAGTTTAATTATGTATGTAAGTTGGATAAGGCACTACATGGTTTGAAACAAGCACCAAGAGCATGGTACTCTCGGTTGAGTGTCAAGTTGCAGAGTCTTGTGTTTAATCCTTCAAAGGCAGACACATCTCTGTCCTTTTTCAATAAAGGGGGTGTTGTTATATTTGTGTTGATATATGTGGATGACATAATAGTTGCAAGCTCAACACATGATGCTACACAAGCCTTGTTACATCAGCTCGACCAGGAATTTGCTCTTAAAGATTTGGGTAAACTCAGCTACTTCTTGGGAATAGAAGTGTATCAAATACAAGATGGCATAGTGTTGACTCAAGAAAAATATGCTTCTGATCTATTAAAGAGGGTGGGCATGACCGATTGTAAGGCTATGGCCACACCTCTAGCAGTCAATGAAAAGCTTTCGGCTACTGAAGGAACTCCTCTAGAACCGAATGATGCAACACAATATGGAAGCATAGTTGGTGCTCTTCAGTACTTGACTCTTACAAGGCTTGATCTTTCTTTTCCTGTTAATAAAGTATGTTAGTTCTTCCATAATCCCACAGCAGATCATTGGGCAGCTGTCAAGAGAATTTTGAGGTATCTAAAACAGTCAATCAAGGTTGGGCTAAAAATTTGCAAATCCAGCTCTCTTCTGGTCAGTGGTTTTTCAGATGCAGACTGGGCTTGCTGTCTTGATGATAGAAGGTCTACAGGAGGCTTTGATGTGTTCTTGGGTTCTAATCTAGTGTCATGGAGTGCACGCAAGCAGCCTACTGTGTCAAGGTCGAGTACAAAAGCTGAATACAAAGCTGTAGCCAATGCAATAGCAGAAATTATGTGGATTCAAACACTTCTACAAGAACTTGGCATTGAATCTCCACGTGCTGCTAAACTATGGTGTGATAACATTGGAGCTAAGTATCTATCTGCAAATCCTGTTTTTCATGCTTGTACTAAACATATTGAGGTAGATTATCATTTTGTACGGGAAGAGTATCATTTTGTACGGGAACGAGTTTCAAGGAAACTACTAGATATTGATTTTGTTCCATCAGGAGATCAAATTGCTGATGGCTTCACCAAGGCGCTTCCTACATGACAACTAGATAATTTCAAGCACAACCTCAACCTAGCACGGTTGTGATTGAGGGAGGCTGTTAGATAAACATGTATTTGTAACAACACAACAACTTGTGATGTTGCCGGCCTAAGATAGCTAAAGGTAGTTAGCCAAGATTAGGTTTGTTGTATTTAGTTGTTAAGCTATCTATGGCTTAGCTTATCTGGTTGTTGCACGATGTAATCTGTTGGTGCGTTTTGTCACCCTATATTAACACACAGGCAGCACACGGTCAAGCTGTGACTGCTTCCCTAAAACCTATCTTCCGCACCTCTGATCTCTTTTACTTATCTCCTCTCAGGCTCTGTACTTAGGGATGCAAGTGGGTTGCTTCACGGATACCCACAAACCTGTTTGCTTCACTAAAATACATTAAACACCGTAAGACTTACCCGCAAAGTAAGACTTAGATGTGATGAGTAAGACTTAATGTATTTTAATGAACTAAGCGGGTTTGCGGATACCCGCAAAATAACCCCCTTGCATCCCTATCTGTATTACTCTGCCTCCTTCGCTTTCCTCACGAGGCATGTCAACAACGGGTCCTTTCTCCTTTGTCATTCTCTTCTCTCACAAGGCGTTGCAACACCGACTCCCCTCTCCCGCCTCCTCTTTTCTCTTACATCTTGCCATGGTAGACACTGCGTTGTCGCCCCAACGGAAGCAGCATCATGGAGGGAATGTCACGGAGGTGAAGCGGTAGTCGGTGGCATAGAAGGGATGATGCAGAAGCTGACATTAGCAAAGCAGGTGCAAGCGACGATGGAGGCAACACATGCGATGGTCAACAACAGTCAACAACTCCTTCCTCCCCCACAACCATGGTCAAATGCCTTCGTCTTCTCTTGGGTTCAAGGCAGGCTAATGCACCGATAGGTTTGGTGAAGTCCGAATCGAGGCAAACAAAAGAGATCCTCGACGTGGGTAGAGTCGGGTTGTGCCAAGAGCCTGACTAACTGGCCATTTAGATCATGTACAATGGTACACAACAGCTGTCTCTAAGCCATCTGTTTGATGAGAAAAAAATTTATGGAGTCGATCGGCCCGCGTCCCCAAAATTATTTTCGTGGATTAATTTGGCCCGAACTAGTCTGGTCCAAATCTGGCCCATTATCGAAAAACCCTAATTATCGGCTATAAATACTGGTTAAGGGGCAAACCCTAGAGGGAGGATAGATCAACACAGGACTCCAGGAGGCGGCGGCTAGGGAAAAACTAAAAAAAAAAAAGGTAATTGGGGTGGGTGTGCCGCCCCTCCCCATCTCCCTCCTGGCTCAGCCTCTCTCTCTCTAGCTCTTTGAGGCAGCGTAGCAAATAGCAATGCCACCGAGGAGAACGTCAAGATGGAGAGATACGTTATAACCCGACTATCTACCTCCCAGCCCAACTCGATAATAAAGTGGAGGTCGGGTTTCAACTATGTTAGGTTCGGATCAGCCGCCACAACCCTCTCTCAACACTAGTACAATTACTCCCTCTCAGATGTTGCGGTCTCTCCCTTTTCAGCTATCTCTTTTCCTCGTCTATCAGATTCCCGACTAACCCGCCTGCTCCTTATCTCCTCTCAAGCTCTGTGTTTAGGTATTCAAGTGGGTTGCTTCGCGGGTATCCGCAAACCCGTTTGTTTTACTAAAATACACTAAACATTGTAAGATTTAGTGTATTTTAATGAAGCGAGTTCGCGGGTGCCCGTAAAGCAACCCACTTGCATCCCTATCTGTATTACTCTGCCTCCTTCGCTTTCCTCGCGAGGCATGTCAACAATTGGTCCTTTCTCCTTTGTCATTCTCTTCTCTCATAAGGCGTTGCAGCACCGACTCCCCTCTCCCGCCTCCTCCTCTTTTCTCTTACATCTTGCCATGGTAGACACTGCGTTGTCGCCCCAACGGAAGCAGCATCATGGAGGGAATGTCACGGAGGTGAAGCGGTAGTCGGTGGCATAGAAGGGATGATGCAGAAGCTGACATTAGCAAAGCAGGTGCAAGCGACGATGGAGGCAACACATGCGATGGTCAACAACAGTCAACAACTCCTTCCTCCCCCACAACCATGGTCAAATGCCTTCGTCTTCTCTTGGGTTCAAGGCAGGCTAATGCACCGATAGGTTTGGTGAAGTCCGAATCGAGGCAAACAAAAGAGATCCTCGACGTGGGTAGAGTCGGGTTGTGCCAAGAGCCTGACTAACTGGCCATTTAGATCATGTACAATGGTACACAACAGCTGTCTCTAAGCCATCTGTTTGATGAGAAAAAAATTTATGGAGTCGATCGGCCCGCGTCCCCAAAATTATTTTCGTGGATTAATTTGGCCCGAACTAGTCTGGTCCAAATCTGGCCCATTATCGAAAAACCCTAATTATCGGCTATAAATACTGGTTAAGGGGCAAACCCTAGAGGGAGGATAGATCAACACAGGACTCCAGGAGGCGGCGGCTAGGGAAAAACTAAAAAAAAAAAAGGTAATTGGGGTGGGTGTGCCGCCCCTCCCCATCTCCCTCCTGGCTCAGCCTCTCTCTCTCTAGCTCTCTCTCTCTCTCTCTCTCTCAGGCACAGGCGCCAGGGGGCGGCCGGCGTCGCTGCCCCCGTCTCCTCCTCGCGCCCGGCGTGCCCGGCGCGGCCTTTGCCGCCATCCTCCTCAACGCCCGCGCCGCCGTCATCCTCGACATCGGCGCCGCCCCGTCCAAGCCCCGACGACGACGCCCCGACGCCATGCATCCAGACGTGGCCCAAGATCCCTCCGCCGCGCCGCCGGACGGCCCTCCTCAACGTCACCCGGACGGCCCTCCTCCGCGTCCGGCGCCAACCCTACCGCGTCCAGCGTCACCCCGGCGTCCTCTGCGCCGGCGCCGCTCCAATCTGCGCCGCCCACGGTCTGCGCCGCCCCGTCCTTCCCCCGGCCGGCGCCGCCCCGATCGACTCCGCCCTGTCCAGCCTCCTCCGCGTCCAACGCCGCCCGGCCGCGCCCAGCACCGCCTCGGCCACACCCGGCGCTGCCCCACCCACCTCCGCGTCCAGCGACACCCCGGCTACGCCCAGCACTGCCTCAGCCACGCCCGGTGCTGTCGCGGCTTCCTGGCTCGCCGCATGGTCCAGATCCACGCCGGCGCCGTCTTTGCCTCCACGTACGTCGCCCCGGCCCTCTCCACGTCGCCCCTTCCTCCACGGAAGTCGCCCCGGCCCTCTTCATGGCGCCGCCCCTGCCTCCCAGTGCGCCGCCCTGTCCTCCACGCCCACAGCTGCCCCAGATCCGGGCCCGGCGCCGTCAGACCCGCTACTTGACGCGCCCGGTGGCGGCGCCCGTCCTTCCTCACGCGCCTGATGACGGCACCCAATCCCCAACACGACTCAGACCTGGCATAGCCGACCCCTTCCTCCGGCACAGTGACATCGATGCCTTCCACGGTGGCATCCGGCAGCGCGGCGGCAGCCATCTCTCCGTCTCGGCTGACGGCGGCGACCGGTTTCTCCATCGGGCATGCGGCGCGTCTGATCCCCCTCCACGGTTTGGCGCCGCACCCCTTGTCCTCTTCTCCAATGGGGCTGACAGCGGCTTGGCTACCCACATGACAGCGGCACACGACTCCCACAGTGCGGCCTTCGACACTGTCCGGCTTGACTCACGGCGCCACCCGATTTCTCCAAGCGACAGCCTCGCGTGGCATACCCCTTGCCTCGGCCTGGTGACACGACGCGCCCTTCTCCCGTGCAGTGCGACAGCGGCCATCCTTCCCCTTGCCGGCAGCATCCCCACGGCAACGACGACCCAATGTGCAGTGGCCCATGCTCCGTTAACGATGGCGGCGGTGGTTTGGTTATTTTGATGGTGGCGTGGCTCCCGTTCACCGACGCGGCGGCATTGGATCCACTCTGCCAAGGGTAGTAGAGGAGACTTTGCCACATCGCCAAGACAGATCTCCTTCAATGATGTGATTAGAAGAACATTCTATTCGGCAACATATGACGGCCGGTGCCCTATGCGGCACTGTGCACCGTCATCCCTATCAAGTGGAGAAACGCAATCGACAGCACATAAAACGGTGTTATGGTCTTAGCGGAGTCACGCTCAGCTAAAAGAAGTTACCCCTGAGCTGCCTACGGCTGAAAACGATAAAGTCCGAGCGGCGTCACATGAAATGAAGAATTTCCCCTAGCGGAATCACGTTTCGCTAGGGAGAATCGTCCCCGACTCGTCTGTTGTTGAAACGAAGAAGCTCCAGGCGAATCACATGAAATGATGAGTTTTCCTTAGCGGAATCGTGTTTCGCTAGGAAGATTCACCCTCGATCATCTTCGAGCCCCGTTCATCAAGTTTTCCCTAGCAGAATGCCGTTCCGCTCGAGGAAACTGAAGATTGTCCGATATCGACTCCGTCTGAGCTGTTCGGTGATCTTCTCCAACAACTTCGTCAACGCCGGCGAGATCAACTGCCACATCGACATGACCGAGAAGTTGTCTCGTTCCAACAAACATCGCCCGCAGGTGAACAAGACCCCAAAGCCAATGGTATTGTGGAGGTACCAATTCCACAGTGCCGACATATCTCTCCGTTCCAACAACGTAGCCCCAAAGGCGAAAAAGACCCTGAAGGCTAACGGTGGCGTGGAGATCCCAATTCCATGGTACCAACATATCTCCTACCGACGGACTTCCCATTAGGAGGAAGAAGCTCCAATGAGTATCAAGACGATGACGATTATCCCATCGAGAATATTACAGAGATCCCAATTCCGAGATATAACCAACATTCTCCCGATGACGAATATTCCATCAAGGATATTACGGAGATCCCAGTTCCGTGATATCATCGACGTTCTTGGTACATGACGGCCAGTGCCCTACGTGGCTGGTGCCCCGTTATCATCTTCAAGCGAAGAAATCCAAGCGACACCACCTAAATGATGTGTCGGCCTTAGCGGGATCACATTCCGCTAAGGGAAATCCTTCCCGAGTCGTCCGCGGCCGAAAACGGAGAAGCCAAGAACGACTACACATAAAATGACAAGTTTTCCTTAGCGGAAACCTGTTTTGCTAGGGAGAATCACCTTCCAGCCATGTCCGTCAAGTTTTCCTTAGCGGAATCATGTTCCGCTGAAGAAAACCGAAGACCGTTCGACAACGACAACGTTATCGATAACGGGAGCCGTCCGATGACCTTCTCCAGCAACCCTGTCAATACCGGCGGGACCGACCGACACATCGACTATAACGGAATACCGTTCCGTTCCGATGAACCGGGCCCCGAAAGCGAACAATACCCTGAAGGCCAACGATATCGTGGAGATCCCAATTCCAAGGTACCGACATACCTCCTACAGACGGACTTGCCGCTAGGGGAAAGAAGCCCCAATAAATATCGAGACGATGATGAGCATTCCATTAACGGTGTCGTGGAGATCCCAATTCCATGGTGCTGGCTAACTCTCTAACGACGAACATTCCGTTAAGGAGATCTTCAACAACACCTTCCTTTGATGATGAATATTCCATCAAGAATACTGCGGAGATCCCAATTCCGCGGTGCTACCCAAACTCTACTGATGACGAACATTCCATTAAGGGTACCGTGGAGATCCCAGTTCCACGGTGCCAACCAATTCTCCTGATGACGAATATTCCATCGAGAATATTGCGGAGATCCCAGTTCCGCAATATAACCAACATTCTCCTGATGACGAACATTCCATCAAAGACATTGTGGAGATCCCAATTCCACGGTATCACCAACACTCTCCTGATGGCGAATATTCCATCAAGGAGATCTTCAACAACATCTTCCTCTGATGAAGAATATTCCATCAAGTGTACCGTGGAGATCCCAATTCCGCAGTACCGACCGCTCCTGACGAGAATATGTCGTTAAGGAGAACCCCAACATATCAACTCCGATGATCAAGACCAGTCAACGACAAGTCTAAAGGCCAACAAGCAGGAACATCCCCGATGACGTACGCAACGAAGGCCGTCAACTTCAACTCCAAGCTAAGAGCTAACCGTGCATCCCACCCAAGTTCAACTACCTCGAAGTGAAGCTTGACGAGGATAAGTTCAAGCGACACGGGTGGGCATAGCCAAATGTCAACGGCTGTGCTAGGCATTACATGGGCCCTGGTTACCCCATGTATTCTGTCGTCGCCAACCAATCCGCTATCCACCAATTGCACGGTGAACCACGAAGCAACGAGAAGAAGAAGACAGCACCAGCAGCTTACTCGGATGTGTTCCGCAAGCTGGCTTGCGGATGTAATTAACCGGGTGCCCTTCCGAGGTCCCGGGATCCAGAATCCGACTATCACCTGGAAAAGATGTCTAGCCTATCAGGCTACAGATACCTAGCCAACCTGGCTACGGAGCGCAATACCAATAAGGAGTTGTACTTCATTGTGACGATAAAATATAAACATCCTTGTCCCCTTTTCTTTTGTGTATTTTTGATAAATACACTAGCACGCCAGAAAACGCGTTCTCACTACGAAATTTGTGTGCGTCACACCATCTATAAGGTTTGTCATATAGGATAGATAATGATGTGGAGGAGAGAGGGTGCGCATAGAGAGTTGAACCGTCTCCAATGCAAGAGACTCTACACGTGAATTAAGAAATCTTGTGTGTGATTAAGTGTTATAATAAAATGTGCAGTTTTCTCTAAGCCATTTCTACCATTGTATGAGTTGTCTCTAAGTTATCTATATAAGTGACATGACAATGGTTAGATCATATGGCTATTGTCTCATCGACCTCTATGATGGAGATGGAGCATAAAATTAAGAAAGAATTGATATAGTACTACATTAATCCTTGAAATGCGCCTTAAAACAAGTATGTAACTTCTAAAAGAACCCTGTAAAAGCTCGACCCTTATTCTGACGTACTAAAGCTTACTTCAACGTACGGCACACCGCGCGCCCAGCACGACGACGACGACGTCGACGCGCCGCCGCGACCGCACGCGGCGGCCGCACACGGATACAATGGGAGAGATCGAAGAGGAAACGAGCTAGAGAGTGACAGAGAGGCCAATGGCTCGATCAGGAGATGGGGTAGAAGGGCGAGACGGCGAGGCCGCAGGTGCCGTACGGCTGCTTGACGTCCTTCTCCAGCAGGACGTAGCCGTCGAGCCCCCAGTCCTTGCCCCACGAGTTCTTGGCCACCCAGTACTTCCTCCCGGTGAGGCTGTCCTGGCAGTACCCCACCAGCGTCACCGCGTGGTTCGGCGCCGCCCCGCACGGCCCCGGGTACACGCCGGAGCTGTAGAACTGGAACGCTGGCCCGCTCGCATCGATGTACACCGTCACCGGCTGCCGCGCCACCGCCATCATCAGCTGCCGCTCGTCGTTGGGCGGCACGGCGCCGTAGCCGAAGATCATAGCCGCGTGGTTGAACAGCAGGTCATCTATCCGGCACTTGCCCTGGTACCCTTTGTACCGGTACTCGCTCTCCGCCGTGATGCCGCCGTTCTTCTTCACCAGCTCGAAGGCGCGGTCGACTTGCCCGCCCCCGCAGCCGGCGCCGGCGCCGGCGCAGTCCACCAGCACCTGCTCCGACAGCGGCGTCAGCTGCCCCGTCCTGATCTGCGTCAGCCCCTCCATCGCCGCCACCGCCGCGAACGCCCAGCAAGACCCTGCATCCATGCATCACCGCGTCGTCAGTGGCGGCGGTGCCTCCGCAGTCGGCCTCCGGCGGCCGCGCCCGCGACACGATTGCTTACTTACGTACCGCACGCGCTCTGCTCCTTGACGCCGGTGACGGCGCCCTTGTACCGCCAGTCGATGCAGCACGGCGTCCAGATGGGCTCCACGGGGGCGGGCGCCTGGGACGGTCGCGGCGGTGCGGTGATGCCGGTGTACTTGGACATGAACTCCTCGTTGGTGAGGTCGGCGAATTGGTTGGGGCCGACGGCGGAGTCATAGTCCACCTGCGACTGGAAGCTCTGGACGAAGTTGTAGTTGTCGCTGAAGGCGGCGAACGCCTTCTCCTTCTCGCCGGGGCAGCTGTACTCCTTGCCAAACGTCTTCATCCACTCCTCGAACGTCTTCATCATGCCGCCGCCGGTGTTGTTGTAGTACGCGTCCGCCGCCGCCGCCTGCAGCGCCAAGATCACGCCGCACACGAGAAGGAGGACATGGCCCGTGCTGCGTGAAGCCATAAGTGTTGGTACCTTGGTATCGATCACTTATGAGTTATGACCCCTACTGATCTTATACTTATACTGTTTCCTTCTTCTTCTTGTGGTGTGGTGCTGTCTTGAATAGCCATAAATGTTGTCAAGGACCAAGCTTTATATAAGGAAAGGAGTTGGCATCGGCAATGGCCATGTAGGACGAATCGGCGATGAGGTTAGGACTTAGAATTTAGGATGGAGCAAGTAATTTGCTCGTTCTATAGCATCAAGTTGGGTAGCTTGCACTTCGTTGCTGCTTCGCCTCCCTCAATTGATTACAGAAGTGTATCAATCAATCGGTGGTTGCTGCTAGTTAACTGGCCAAATGAATAGAAAACCATCCATTCTTTTTTAATGTAACGTTCAAATTATTTTAAAGGTTTTTTGAACCAGAGGACCGGAGATATGCTAGCAATTCATCTAAGTAGCAGAAAAAAAATACACGAAAAGATAAGAAAAAACAGCGGGCACAAGACACCAAACCACACATAGCAACATAAAACTGAACAAAGTAAAAATTGGTGTGCCAGTACTGGCTTAGACCGGGTGTTATGTTTGGTGTCTTACATGCCACATGTTGTTCTAAACCCTTTGTTGTATTCATTCCTTCTTTTAAATGAAAATTCTTCAAAAAAAAACATAAAACTAAACACACTACCAAACAGTGAGAAACACTATTTATAACAACCAACCACCACCGGCAACCCAATGACACAACATCGACAATTGATAAGGCTACATAATTGACCCAACCATCCTAGCAATGCCAAATTAGTAGCCAGCAAAAGGAGACACTAATTTGTGGCCAATCCAATAGCATGAAAGGTGATGCCTTCAACAAGGGAGCGGCGCCAGACACACCACCCACGCCCGTCCGCAACAGACTGGATTTACCCGAGGAGGCTTCGAGGGGGGACACTGGCACCCATGGCAATGCCTCCATGGAGGAGAGCAGCACCGAATGGCATTGTCATCACAGGCCAAAGCATATGTTGTAAAGATTATTTTAGAAGTTTGGTACAACTATTTATTTGCATATTATTGTTGATCTACACAACTGTGATCTGATACCATTGAAAAAGATGGTGCAAGTCTTCTTTTTCCCCCTTTATAAATGAAACAAACACTAGAAGTTTCATTTATTAAGATAGTTGAAGAAATTGAATTGACCTCTATAGCACATCACAAGTTTTTTTAAAGGAGCTGATATATAGCCTTATTTTCATTCATTTAAAATGGAGACATTACAGTTGTGTTTTTTACATGACTCTACTACCCTCTTCCTCTCTCTTCCTCTCCTCTCTCTCTCTCTCTTCCTCACCATTTTACACAAATTAATACTCCTATCCTCCTCCATTTTACAAAGGACTCCCTCTCTATCTCTCATTCCTTCTCTCCTCCATTTTACAAATTGGACTCCCTCCTATCTCTCATTCCTTCTCTCTTGGCCTGACTCTTCTAACTTGGCTTAGGTTTTTTGGGACTGGCTCACCTAGCTTGGCTCTCTCCTTATTCCTTCTTTCTTGGTTTGGCTTGGGTTTCTAGGACCGGCTCCCTCCTCATTTCTTCTTTCTTGGCTTTGACTCAGGCTTGGCCCCCCTCTCATTCCTTGTTTCTTGCCTTAACTCTTATGTCTTGGCTTGGGGTCCTGGGACTGGCTCATCAACTTAGCTCCCCACATTCCTTCTCTCTTTGGCTTGGCTTGACTCTTCCGACTTGGTTTGGGTTCAAGGACTGGCTCACTTGGCTTGGCTTCCCCCTTATTCCTTCATGTTGGCTCATGTCTTGTCTCCGTGCTCACCTAGCTCAGCTCGTTCACCTGAATTTTCTACAATTTGCACCGAACTTAAAATAAAATCCCTTCCCGGTGAGACACCCTCTTGATCCCATGATTGGAATGTGGGTAAGGTGGCCACTACACGACCTTGTTGTTGGGCCAAGACCTAGTCCGCTTTCGTCATTAGTTGTACCCAACAACTATGAGTTCCATTTTTCTGAATTAAGGTGGCATGATTGTCTAAGGCTCCACAGGGCCAAAACCAATGGGGTACATCTTGAAGATAAGTGCATTTTTAGGGCTTAATCACTTAATAAATCATAACACACTTAATTAACTAGTTAACAAAAAGCATGAGTATAAACTAGATATGCATGCAACTGCAACATACATATTATTCACGTATATACGCATGCACAACTTCCACAAAACAACCCATAGCAGCAGGAATACAACCTGTATGGGTGGAAAATAGCATGTACGTATCTACCTCGGACTTAAAACCGATGATAGATGATGATGACCCCCATTGTTGCGATAACGTAGCTGATACAAACCACAACATAGCGGAAGTAGTCAACGTCTTGGAAGTTGACATGAGCGAGCTGCAGTCACGCCTGACGCTTCCCAAAAACCGTACTCCCCGTCTCCTGGTGTAGAATCTCAACAGTGGTGGTATCGGAGACCTGCTCTCACGCTTCATAGTGCATGATGCACAACAGGATGGGGGGACTAGTGCTGGGAATTTGGGTCGGGTCGTCTAGGCCGGCTAGGGCACGACCCGAAAAAGGCAGCTCGAAGCACGGCACGACACGGGAAAAATGGGTTGGGCCCGCATGACCCGAATGGCATGTTGTGCTAGGCCTGGAAACCAGGCACGATGGGCCGCCCAGCCTGGCCTGACTGTCCGGGCTGTGCTTGGGCCGGCACGGCCCGAAATGAAGCACGAGTCAATAGTTTGTGTTTTTAGTGGTTTTCTGTTACGTGGATGAATTTTTGTTCAACATGAAAAATGTAGATAATTTCAGTACACATCTTTTTCATGTATACAACCTTTTCATTTGAGCAACGTATGAGTTTATAAAAATTATTTTCTTCGCTTTCTACTTTATGACTGATGGCACTATCCTTGGTAATTCGCCATTTTCAGTTATTCTGCTGCTTGGATGAATTTCTGTTGAACACGAACGCATCTTTTTCATGTAGACAATGTTTTTTGAACAACTTACGAATTTATAAAAAATTAATCTTGCTTGTTGTTTTGTCATCTGTGTCGTGCTCGGCCCGGCCTGGCCCAGAGCCAACCCGACGTGCTTTGGGGCCATGCCAGGCCTAGATTTTGGCACTCCGTGCCAGCCCGGCACGGCCCAAAGTACTGATCGGGCCATGCCAGCTTGTTTTGCACCGGTCCGAGGCACGACGGGCCCAGGCCGAGCCGGCACGTCACGGCCCAATTCCCACCACTAGGGTGGACTATCTATAGGTAACACGACAATTGGGAAGAAGGAAATTTGGAAAGGGATGCTCAAGCTTTGCTCCTAACGGTGGTTCTCAACTGGTATTTAAAGACAGGGAAAGAGAGAAGAGATTTCTACTTAACGGATCACGGAGATCCCCCTCTAACAACAACTTGCCGCTTGATAGGCTTTTTGCTAGAGGATTATATGAAAGTTGATGTCCCTTCCGCAAAGCAACCAAGCCATAGTGCAAACTGCTAGAGGGATAAATAATTTGTCCGAGGAGGGTTACGCGTCATCCTCTTCGAGGATTACACCACCTTTCTTTCCCTTTCTTAACACCAATTCTAATAGCAAAAAATAATCCGCAAAAGGAGGCCGTACCTACACAAGCACAAGGGTCAATTTCAACGGACCATTCACATAGGTATCATGTTCATGTGCCATCCCAGCCTAGACCTTGTCCGAGCCCGACGAGGTGACCGAGCGAGCGTGTGGGTTCTCTTTATCTCTCTTTACCACATAAGCTAGTGAGGAGAAGCACATCCCAATATTTAAATTGGTATTTTCCACCTCCAATTAGCAGAATGTACTAAAGATTTCCCACTTTACCTTCCATACATGGGTTGAGATTTTCAGGAATTATCCTCAAATATATGGGCCACGCCCATGTATTCTAACAATACATTGAATATGGCTAATCGGTTAAGTTGTTGATAGAGTAAATTGCACCGCATGTCCTTAAAATTGTTCGCCATTTTTATGTAGGTCCAAAATTTTTAAAACCAGATGTTCGGATACACAAAGTTGTGTTACTCTTTCAACTAAGTCCAAAGTGGTACGAAGGAAATGGTTTTAACAACATAAGCTGCCTAGTCAATATTATGTAGCAAAAAATGGGCACTTGTCATCCTAAATCAACAAAAAATGGATTCAAATGAACACCACCTTGACCCCTCTTTTCCCGGTTGATGGATTTTTTTTTACACATTATAGAATGCTTTAGATTTCTCTAACTTTTATGATTTTAAAGATTTATTTATGAATCTTAGATATTTAAAGGGTTTTCTATTATTTATTATAGTTGTCTAGGTATTAAGATATTTTTAAAGATTTTATAAGTTTTATAAACGAATTTTAGATATTTTTATATCCTTTAATGAATTCAAAAATTTCCTATATATATTTTTATGACTTAGGATTTTTCCTTTTTAAAAAAATTAGAATTGTTTTTTTTTTACGGATTTAGGTTTCTTATAATTTTTAAAGAGAGTTTTTATTGTTATCAATTTGAATTTTTATGGATTTAAGATAACATATGACCATTTGTGGCCACATATTATGTAACTAGACATGCAGTGCATGTGAGCAAAATCACAACTCCACGTCACCTTAGAGGCTTAGACTTAGTTGAAACGGTAATGGAGCTTTGTAACTGAAATACCCAGTTTTGAAAATTTTTTATCTAAGCAAAAACGCGGAACAACTTTAAGATGGTGCAATTTACTCTTACAGATATATAAACTGATTTCAACAGGAACTTGATCTGCTCCGTGAGCTCACATCTTAACTTTTCTTGGTGAACTTTTCATGACAAGTACGTGCTTACGAACAAAGCTCTTTGACATGGTCGACCTATAGACTCTGTATACTACCATGCATACGCAGCTAGCCAAAGATAATGCAAGTGCATGGAGGGGATCAGTACATCAATCGAACTTAGTTTCTTTGAGATGACTAATTCGTTGTTGATTATTGTCAAAATTAAGAATGAGCAGCTCTACTGGCTATATATCAACGTTAAAGACTGCGCTCCATACTTTTAGCAATTTGCACGTAAATTAAATAAAAAAATTCCACTGTCAAACGCACACGCACCGACGCACGCAACTCTGGTCACCCAAACGATTTGGAAAGTACTGAAAATTATTCCTATATATATATGAGTTGTTGATGACAATCCAGCGGTGGAATCATTCAAATTAAGGGTACATCCCTAAATTCGGACAGGGACGTGCGCGCGGATGTGTTCCAAAAGAACGCGCCATTGATCACACTAGTATATATGCAACATTTTTTAGTATAATTTACCAGTCAAATTAAATGTGCAAACATATAGTACTCTACATGGCTTTTATTTGTGTTATTTCTGCGACGATGCTTTTGAGTCGGTGAACTGTCATATATATTACTACAGCCGTTGACGCAACAACCGGCCCGGATTAGGTTCCTGCGTTGGTATGGTAGCATATTATTATTGACCACACCAATTTGACGATTGCTAGCTGCAATGCTGCTACGTACGTACGGTCATTTGGTCATTTAGTAGTTAGCTAGTAGTTAATCCATAGTGAATTATTATGATTCGTCTAGTCGACGAGTACTCCAAAACCAAGAGTGGAATCTACATTAACGCACGTACTACCTTGACATAGTCTGTCTGTAGACTTTGTACTACCATATATGCACAAAATTAAGATAATATATTGAAGTATCTGTTGTAACATAGGGTAGGGATGCCCCATCTTTTGGGCTGCCTGGAGCAATGGGCTGAGATCGAGTAGGTCACATGTATAGGAATAGGAAGACCCATGACCTATCATGTAAGTGACAAATGTACCAAAATGCCCATCGGGCATCTAGGCTTTGGGGGGCAAGAAGGGGATTTCTCATTTGCCCTCACCCTATATAAATAAGCCACCATGGCCCTTGGAGGGGACGAATCCATTCACAAGAACATAAACCCTGGCTAGCTACATTGCCTTCGCTTCGCTCCTTGAGCTGCTCCGCGGGGCAGCCCTTTAGAAATCTGTTGTCTGACTCGGGCCATGACAGTATAGATGCGACATCGACCTAAACTTTCCTCGTGATTCCTCTCACATTCGTCGTACCTCGATCGGTCATAGTGAACACACGCAACGACCAGCTCTAGCTCCGAACCCGAACCCTAACCTAAACCCTAACCCGAACCGGCCGGCGGCGAGCTCGAGGGCGGCGACAGCGAGGTCGACGAGGAACTCGACAGCGGCGAGGTACGCTCCCTCCTTCCTCCTCCCCCTTCTTCCTCCTCTGCGCGAAGAACAGGGCAGTCGCCTGGGCGAGTGATTTTCCGCCCAGGCGACTGCCAGGGAGCAAAACCGATTAAGATAATATATTGAAGTATGGATGCGTCATCGACCTAAACTTTCCTTGCGATTCCTCTCACATTCGTCATACCTCGATCGGTTATAGTGAACACACGCAACGTTGAGCTCTAGCTGGAAAGGGTAGTACACTAGCTCCACACTCTCGGCAATTTGCATGTAAAAGAAAAGAGAGATTTACAGAGTCAAAAATGCACACGCAACACCGGAAAATTTCAGAGTTTCAGAAATAATGTCTTATATAGAAGATGCAAGTGGCTTAATTTTATGTATGGTCTATCTTTTGCGGAGGTGAACTAGCTAGCTACTGTCCGGTTGTTGACGACAAAGATCGATATGCTGTCAGTACAAATTTATTAACTCATGAACCAGATGATTAGGTCTACGTTTGGTTGGGATGTATTTATAGTGAGTACTACATCAATTTCATGGGTTGTTGAGACGGGTCCAATTGCATATATATGGTCATATTTTTAGGTTTCCGTAGTCCACTACGATTCGTCTTGTCGATAATGTACAGTACTCCGTAGCTGAAAATGGCATGTAGTATATACATATGTACAGAAGCAATGTACGTAGTACATGCTAACGTTCCATGCTTGTACCTCTTCTTGATCGAGTGCTTCTATGATTTTCTGAAGATCTCCACGGATTGAAATGGTCTCCCCAGTATGATCACATGAATACAGATGACATGCACGGCAATCGAGGTGTTGCGTGCTTAACAAACTAGTTTAAAAAATATTCGTATAGTTTAAAAAATATTCGTACGTACGTAGCAATCCTGTGTGCTCCATGAGTCTACGCACATGGTGAATAGTGTTTTAGGGGATGTGATAGCGAAACTGTTGTGGATGCTATTGCAATACTATATGCCCAATGGACAAATTAAGAAAGGGGCACAAAGAAGGTTTTTTCGGTAGATCATAAGAACTTTATTTTGCAATTTACAAGTTTTTTTTTAGGAAGCTATTTCGGAACTTGTTAGACTGTCTCCCATTGATGTTATTATAGGAAACCAGCGATAGGGAGAGTTAGCCGTCTCGTGGGCATACAAAGGCACACATGCTGTATTGCAGTTTGCAAGTTAATTGCATGCAATTGTGTTATTAAGGTAGAAGCTAACTGATTAATTCTGAGTAATTCTAATAAAATTTACTATTTGATGGTCGAAAAAGAAGTTTGGAAATATCAGTGCAATTACTCGAAATCTGACATCGTACCCCACGGGTTGTGCTGGCAAGCAGCAACTCAAGGGAGTGATAGAGCGTCGCCTAGCAGCTCTAGAGAGGGCATCTTTGGTGCCACAGGGGATGGATCCGATGGTGTATTCACGCGGCAAAAACGATGATACTAGCGAAAAACGAATGCCCCCCGAAAGGGGCATCACCGAATCTAACTTACTTGTTTAGATAGTGTATGAATAAGCCTGACTAAATCCTTTTATGGCTTCTTTTTCTCTATAAAAAGAAATATGACCAAGAGTACTTCGAATTAGGGATGAAACGGATCGGATACGGATCGGAAACCACTCATATTGTATTTGCTAATAATTTTTCTCGGGTACCGGTCCGGGTACGGGTAGTTAAAAACCGGGTAGGGTACGGGTAACGGGTATTAACGGACGGGTAGAAAACGGTTTCGGGTACCATACGAACGGGCACAATACGACTACGGGTATTTGACGGGTAGTACGCGAATTACCTAGAATAAAATAGTACATCATAAACATGTGATAAAAAATTTTAAATTGCACACATTAACAATTCCAAGTCCTCATCACCCAGCATCAGCAACTATGTTCTACCCTCCCAATAGCATTCGGGCCACCAAAAACCAAAAAAATCCATGAATCCACGCATTACTTAGCACGGGCAATGAACATAAAATGCATCATATCCATAATATGCACGAGGTAACTGGTGCTCACCTGAGGTAGGAGGCGACGCTACGCTGTAGGACAACGGGGCGGCGGTGTTGGCCCGAGGTGGAGGCGGCGGCGCGGGCCCGCGTCGGCACCGGCGCCGGCGCTAGAACGAGGAGAGGGCGGCGGCGTTGGCCCGATTCGGTGGCGGCGCCGGCCCGATTCGGCGGTGGAGCGGGACCGACGAGGGGGCGGCGGCGCTGGACCGAGGGGCGAGGAGGAGACGGCGCCACGGTGGGCGGCGGTGCCACGGCAGGCTAAGCTTGAGAGAGAGAGAGAGAGGCAGATAACTCATAGGTGGGCCTGGCCCTGGGTGCCTGGGCTGTGTTGCGGTGCAGACCGCCGGACGGGAGGGTAGTGTAAACCGGGTACCCGAAATTACAAAATAATCGGGTACCCGTACCCGCCCCGAAATTTTGGGTATTTGACCGGGTACACCTATTTCTATACCCGACCCGTACCCGAGAATATTATTTTCAGGTATTACCCAAACCCGTACCCAAAAAAAAATACCCGACCCGTACCCGATTTTTCCGGGTAAATTATTCTTCCGAACGGATACAGGTCGGGTATTACCCGACCCGTTTTCACCCCTAACAGGGGATGGATCCGATGGTGTATTCACGCAACAAAAACGATGATACTATCGAAATCAGAATGCCCCTGAAAGGGGCATCACCGAATATAACTTACTTGTTTAGATAGTGTATGAATAAGCATAACTACATCCTTGTATGGCTTCTTTTTCTCTATAAAAAGAGATATAACCAAGAGTACTTCGAATGCATATAGAACTGATTTCCTTTTTTCTATTTCCCACTATTAGATAGTAGGCATAAATCCCATGATAAGTCCCCAAAGATTCATGTCGAACGTCAATCGGAACTTCTCTTAACCTAATGATGCGTTGATCTAGTTTCCATTGGAGCCATAAGGGACTGTCTAAACAGTTTTGTTTCTGTTTTTAAGCTCCCAGTGCATGTGGAGGCCGAATCTGGTGGCACAGTGGTTGGATCCATCGCCGCGGTGCCCAGATTCGGCTTCTTGGAGGTTGCTAGGTGAACCTCTCCCGTTGCTTGGCGACCGGAGTGGGTTGGCCTTGGGAGTGAGGCCGAAGGTGGCACCGTTGGCCAGGCCATGCGACGATGATCTTCTTGGCACGGTCATGCTCCTGCTGCATTGGAGGGTGTGGTGCCGGTAAGCTCCTCCTAGCTCCTGCCCAAAGGTCTCTCGCAAGGCAGCGGAGGCTCCTTCATCCTTCTGCACCACTTTTCCACTACGTTGCTTTGCTGCTCACTCCTCCTCACCTCCTCGCAAGGCTTGGTGGCGTTGGGCGATTCGTCTCAATGGTGGTGTTCTGGTGGCGCAGGTCAGCGATCTTGGTCTTCATGTCGATCTCCCATAGTGTGGCCTCCCATCGGTGCAGTTTTGGGGTGGGCATGTCGGGTGAAAGCCTTGCCCACTTGAGTCGGTAATGGTGGCGTTGTTTGGCACCATCCCCACCCAGGAGGCATTGCCATGGGTGCCATCTTCTCGAAACTTCCTCAGGTAAAGCCATGTCCCTGCGGGTTGGTGACCGCGATGTCAAGGCTACTACATTGCTGAAGGTGTCATTTCGAGGGCTATCGGTTGGCCGTCAGTTAAAGGGTTGTGTTTTATGGTCAATGCCTTGCTGTTGCTTTGTGGTTGCCTCGGTTAGGTCGGTTGCTTCACCTATTCAGGTCAATTGCCAACTGTGTGTTGGGTTACCGACAGTGTTCAATTGTTGTATTGTTGTGCTCGTCGAATGGTGGTGTGGTTAACTTTAGACTGAGTTGGCAACGTGCTCTTCGGTGCTTGACGCCGTGTTGTTTTTCTTTTTTCCTGTATTTTTCTTCTATTTAAATGAATTGGCAGTGCTCTTTCCCTTTGCTTAAAAAAATATCTTGCAATTCTACAGGAAGAATAAAAGTTGTGTGCCAATTATGAAATCAATGGATACCTGCAATATGGCTTCGACTAATGATCTTCTATGTCATATATGTTACTGTGAAATAGATCGTCCTGCCATTAATAGATGCTCAACCTTCGGCACGGATGACCATGCACTACGTCAAAATCATATATTGGTGACGGGTTATAATCCTCACTGGTGGCTAATAAATAACCGTCACCCCGAATGGGCCATTGATGAGTCGTCATTAATCTCTATAATTAGTGATGGATACAACAGAAACCGGTGATGGGTTGGGATATTGGTCGTCACGTATCTTCGCTTCCCGGAGTCCCCGTAGGTTACTTATGACTTGGATAAGTGACGGATGAAATTCCACCCTTCACCCATTATAATAAGACACATGATGGCTTGAGATGGAGCCCATCACTTATCTTCGCCTCCTAAAGGCATCCGTAGGTTATTTATGACTCGGATAAGCGACAAATGAAATTTCTACCCATCATCCATTATAATAAGATACGTGATACTTTGAGATAGAGACAATCACTTATTACAGTTTTACCTATAAGGAAGTGAAGAAGTCCAAGGACCTAGTCTATACCAAAAACTGAACAGACTTGCACGTAGTTATCTAGGGATGTCTGAATCATATCACTAATAAAACTATACTGAATTTACATTCTATTGACCTATGCGCTCTCGCTCTCTCTCTCTCGCGGCCGCTCTCTCCCCCCAACACGAGAGATTTGCATATTTGCCACTCACATCAAGTGGCTTCGCTAAAATATTATCCATCTTTCACTGACATATGGGATCATTTATGTATATGACAGTGGGCTAGAATGACATTTTAGAAAAGTCATTCACAGAGAGTGACAAATATGCAGATCTCTCTATCTTTCTTATACCATGCCTAGTTTAGTGTGTGTTACCGTAGCTTGTGAATTGCTAGCTGGCATGGTATCAAGACCTCTATCTATAAAGCCTGGCCTGAGGCAGATGTCTTCAGTCCATAAACAGCACAAGCATAAGCTGCCATTAAACATCACACAAGACACAACCTTAACTAATCAAGATGGCTTCTTCTTGCAGGCTTCGCCTTGTGCTACTCCTGTGCGTCACTTCCCTCTCACTGCAGGCCCCGCCGGCGACGGCGGACCAGCCGCCGCCCTGCGAGAAGAGCGACGCCCAGCTGAGGGGCATGTTCTCGCAGTGGATGGCCAAGTACGCGAAGCACTACTCGTCCCCTCAGGAGCAGGAGAAGCGGTACGGGATCTGGCAGGGCAACACCAACTTCATCGGCGCCTTCGCCAGCCAGACGGTGGTCAGCTCCGGCGTCGGCGCCTTCGCGCCGCAGACCATCACGGAGTCCGGAGTCGGCATGAACCGGTTCGGCGACCTCCAGCCCGTCGAGTTCGTCGCCCAGTTCACCGGCTTCAACTCCTCCAGCTTCCGCTCCCCTCCGCCGTCCCCCCTCCCGCCGGACTCCTGGACCCCGTGCTGCGTCGACTGGCGCTCCAGCGGCGCCGTCACCGCTGTCAAGTTTCAGAAGTCTTGCGGTAATTTAAGTTCTTAATTTATCATCCCACATGTTCAGTTCTTGGAGATGATCATGTTATAACTGATTTTAGGCTTTTTTATTTTTTCCTGGCACCCTCTGATTACGTACCGTTACGTATCACTGTATCAATTTTTGTTATTTTTATATAGCATATATGTTGTGATAATTTGTAACGGTAGGTTAAAATACTATTTTTAATTTTTTTTCTATAATCTTCAGACCGTTTATGTGAGCTCTCAAATTTGCTACCGTAATACGCCAATGCAACAAAAGAACGGAGCCCATGTTTTTTGAAAACACTTTAGGCCGGCCATCCAGCGCGTCCGGACGCGCGAGCCCAGTGGGCCTCTAGGCAGGCCTAGGCGGCGTATGCATGCGAGTACACAGCAGCGGGAAAAATCAGCACGCGGGGGTGGGAAAAAATCAGTGACGCAAGCTGACGTTAACAAGATTCTGTTTTGTATTTTTCTTTTGGTGGCCATAAATTTGACTGGGTGTTTTAATCCACCAACCGTTTGCACCAACGCGTTCCTTATACTTTTACGAACAAAACAAGACGTATGTTTTCATATAAACTTCAATCTTACATGATGAAACTTGGGTTTCACCTACTGAAACTTGGATTTCATACTCGTTAAACTTGCCGAATTGTCAAGTTTTATTAGGTTTAATCCAAGTTTTATCAAGTTTCAACAGGTTTCATCCAAGTTTCATCAGGTTAATCCAAATTTCATCAAGTTTCAACAGGTTTATTCAAGTTTCATCAGGTTTCATCCAAGTTACATCCAAGTTGCATGGCATTCGGGCCGTCCCGGCGCCGGCGCGGCAGCGGCGGCGTGGGAGGAGGAGGCGCGCTTGCGGCGGCCGGTGGGGGTGGCCTTGGGAGGAGGAGGCGCGCTGAAGACAACAAAAGAAACAATATTAATACGTTGCATATATAGGCGCATCGCTCAATTTGGACTGCAAGCCTGCAAAGTGTTAACTCGTGCCCAGCAGCAAGTAGTACTGTACATCTCGGCAACCATAATAATCAGGTGATTGGAATTAAACATGATCAAAATCATCAAACAATACAATACCAACAAACGTACGTACCACGCACACGCGCATGCATATATACTCAAGCAGAAAGCCAGCAATAAGCAATAAGCAATAAGCATATGCATATGCATGGTGCTTATTGGGCACCTACAACACGCAGAAAGCCAGCAAGAACACGTATAGCTAGCTTCCACTCACATGCACCGTCATGCTCTCCGGCCGCCCACCGGCAACGGTATCACTTGAGCTGGGGGGCGTAGCCACCGAGGCCGACGGCGAGGAGGAGCGGGATGGATGCGGCGCACAGGATCACCTTCCCCGCGTGGCGGCGCGCGCTGACGTCGCCAGCGACCCATAGCGCAGCCCACACATCCGCCACGCCGGCGGCGAAGACGCCACTGAGCCCGATGTAGTAGGCGAGCTCGTGAGCGGCGAGCACACCGCTCGGCTGCTTGTACACGGCCGTGGCGGCCCCCATGCTGCTGGTGAGGAAGCCGACGACGGCAAGCGCCCGCGGGAGCACCGAGGTCGCTGCCGCCGCTGCGTGGCCGGCGCTGGCCCCCTCGCCCAGCGCCGCCGCAAACAGGTCAGCGTCGACGACGACGTCGCCTCTGTCGACGTTGAGCGACGCGGCGGCCATCTCCCGCAGCAACTGGTATAGTAGGGATTACAGGTATTAGGCTGGTTTTCTTGAGGGAAGCTACGCGCGGGGCTGTTATATTTATAGGTGCAGCTGAGGGCGCCGGTGGCCCGCGGTGCAATGGAAGGGGCCGACCGCGATAGGAAACGATGAAAAGAAAAGTTTGGACCGGACCGCGATAGGAAACGATGAAAAGAAAAGTTTGGAGGATTGATGAAAAGAAAAGTTTGGAGGATCTGGGACACTGGGTTGATGAAAAGAAAAGTTTGGAGGATCTGGGACACTGGGTTGATGAAAAGAAAAGTTTGAAAATCTGGGTTGACGAAAAAAGTTTGGAGGATCTGGCTACAGTAGTTTTGTTGCACAAAACATCTATTCTTCCAGAGACATACGCGTAACCTGGTCACCAAATTTTTTTTTCCGGAAGAGGTCCTTCGTATGAGAGAAGGACGCAGGTCCTATGTAATTTTCTTCCCCGCATCCCGCATGCAGGCTCCCACAGAATGAGATGCTCCCAGCATGTTTGCACAATTCAATACACATTTTCAATTCTTTTTTTTCTATATCTTTTGATAAGTATCTCCGATTACCAAACCGATTTCAAAAATGAATTTTTGACATTTTTTCGAACAAAATTAGACCACTCTTGCCATATAAATTTTAAAGCTAGCAACTGAAATAGTTGGGATTATAGGTAGTAGGCTAGTTTTCTTGAGGGAAGCTACGCTTGGGCTGTTATATATAGAGACTAGAGGTAGAGGTGGCCGAATGGGAGGGACGACCGTCTCAAGACGACCAAAGTTGCACCAACTAGATTGGGTTGCATTGTTCACCGAACTTGGGCTGTTATATATAGAGACTTTGGTATAGACTTCGGGACCCGGTGGGAAGACGCCTGACATTCCGGCGCGTGGAGGCCGGAATGCACAGTCCCTCGAGGGAATGCACGTGAAGGCCTGATTAGGGGAGGGAATCACAGGGACAGATTCCCTCGAGGGAATTTAGAGGCTCCTAAGTTAGCTTGGCAATCAGCTGTGACAGCGACACATCTGAAGCCACTACAGGAATCTGTAGCAGCGTCGGCGGCTAAAGCCCCTGACACATGTCAAAATACCACCGACATTGACCTTTGTCGGCGGCTAGTTCGCCGACCCTGCTTGGCCGACACACAGCTGCATTTTGTCTGTGGCCTCGCCGACAAAACTGAAGCCTGGGGTCCCGTGTGGTTGGTCTATGTCGGCGGCCTCTTTGGCAAACGGCCCGATCCTATCACGGCGCTCTGACTTGTGGGGTCCATGTCACGAGCGAGAAGGCGACACATGTCTAAAACTATATCGACGGCCAACTGAAAGGCCGCTGACGCAGCTCCTTCCTGGTGAGCTCCCAGGACCCTCTGGCACAAAGCTATGTCGGCGGCATTTAGTTCGGCCGCCTACTCTGGTACAGAGCTATGTCGGCGGCATCTATGAGGGCCACTGACATTGCCCTTGGTCTGTGTTGGCGGCTCAAATTTGGCCGCCGAGACTGTTATATTGGTAGTAGCAAATATTGCTACCAATTTATAAAAACCCTCAAATTCAACCTGCAAAATAACCCAATTCACAGCATATATTCAATTTCCGATTCGCACATTCACATCCACACATATTTAGAAGCTCGCCACCACGATTTCGAGCCCAAATACAACCACATCATCGCAAAACACTAAATCGTCGATAAATACAACCACATCTTCGCAAACACACTAAATCATCGATCCACACATATTTACAAGTCATATGTTGTCACTAGAGCACAAACAAAGCCCACATACAAGCCGCATAGTTCGAATAGATAGAAAGTATGCAAAGAACGGAATTAAGACCTTAACTACATCTCGTGCGGGCCGCCGCCACTCAAGTCGTAGTCGGGGTCAGGATTGAAGATGTTGGTGACAAATTGCTCCAGCGGAGACCCCGTGCCACTGTCAACATCCCCCTGCGACGCAATCAACGTCGGCGCAGCCGTACCCGAGCCGGACGCCTGTAAAAAAAGATGAAATGTCATATTTGTATAATTAGAGGCATTGCATTATTTGAAAGAAATGACATGGTTGTAAAATTAGAGACAATGCATTATATGTGGATAAAAAATTAAACAAAATGACATGGATCAAATGACATGGTCGCAAACTTACCCCCGGTGAAGGCCTCGGTGTAGGTGGAAAGTATGCCATCGGGAATTGTGGTGGTGGCATGAAAGTAGGAGCAAAAGTAAGGGCAAACTGTGTGGCTGGGGCCCTCTGCGTCTACGTCATCATCGCAGGCATCTGCGGCTGGCTGGCGGTGCCGGTCTCCGTCTGCTGGAATTCATACTGATCAATAGGAGAGGTTGGCAAATGAACTTAGCTGGAATGACAAATTTATGAGCAATGCATGTGTAAATACATGTTGGTACAACAGCAGGAGGAGCAAGTTCTGTTCTTGGATGGCCTTCACATTTTCCATGGCCGCATGTCGCTCCCTTTGCTCCTCCTCTCGCTCCCTTCGCTCCTACTCTCGCTCCGCATCTCGATGCGCCTTCTCCTCTCGAAGCTGCCGGTTTTGTTCTCTCAATTCAGCGATGTGCTTATTCTAAGCTGCGGAGGCCTATCGTCAACGTCTCCTAACCTCTGGCTTGTACGCATCGGGCGGCACAACAGCATTCATACCGCCGTACCTGCCGTGAGCCCACCCACCAAATTGGTCGTACAGGAGCACAGTGTCAACCGGCATCTCCTCAGGATCAACCTCTTCCCCGTGCTTCCCCCTCAAGGTCCTAGTGTATGTATCCTACCAACAATTGAGATGTGTGATATTTGTTCGAGAACGACAGTTGTCTAAAAAATTGAAATAACAAGTTTTAATCACTTACAATCAGCTCCTGAGGAGGCGCCGACATCGGTGGCTGGGTCCCGTCTGGCCGCACACGGGGCGTGTGTGCAACCCTCCAAACCGCAATTCTCGAGGGTTCAACCCCGTCTAGTACTCCTGCATGGAATTAAATAATGACCTAATTAGATATAGTTATGAAATGTAATTACTTCTAGGGGATAAAAGATAAGTGTGCTTACTAGGACTCATGCCACGTGACCCATGCCGAGGTCTTCCATGTAGGTGTTGCACAAACCTGCGCCGGCGTTCCTGTTTTTCCTGTTTCTCTTACATGTCGATCCACTTATGGGACGCCCACATGCTACACAGATCCCTCCAAGCACGTGTACACATGTCCATCCAGTCTAGACGCCATGGGAGGTACGGGGCTGCGGTGAGGTTCTCCCGACCTGCTGCTTTCCTAGTCATTTTTCTGCCCCTCTTGTGGTAGTGCTTCATCACCGCATCTACACGGGCAAGCCTGAGGGCCTCCTTCACGAGCTTGGTAGCCATCCTGTCGATGACTACCCGAGCCCGGGCGTAGTCATCACCAGGGGGAAGCTGGTACCTCAACTGAAACAAAAAAGACGCATGATTAAATAAATGCATGCATGCGTAAAGGTATAAACACGGAACATCGACAGGAATAAATGAAATTTGACATTTTACCCAGAACTCGTCGACCACTGCCTCGGCGATAGTTCCTCCAACGTGGTACCCCATGAGCTCGTAGTCGGTCCAACTTAGCGTGGGGCGTTTATTCCCGCTCTCGCCAACTCGCCCAGGGTAGAGCGACCTGATAAGCACACCAAGTTGTTTTTCCGGCTCAGGTGTAGCCCCCTTGTTTTCACAAACCAACCCACTGCATATCGAATACATTGAAATGAAATACATCGAAATAAAATACATCGAAATGCAAAGATTTGTGGTTAACACACATACCTATCTCCCATTGTAATGTGTACGATGGCCATCTCATCTAGTGAATTGGGGGCTTTTGACAATTTGTTCCGTCCCCAAAATCTCTTGGAGCTAGAGGACTCCGCTCCAGAGTCGAGAGCCTCCCACTCATCCTCGGCCACCTCCTCGTCGCCCCCTCCTCCTCCTCCAGCAACGCCCGTCAGTCCAGCTCCTTGTTGGTCTCCGAGCCCGACTCCTCCAGCCCACTCCCCTCCAAGCTTGTCTCATCCTCGTAGTCCTTTGGCAAACCCGCATTGTTGTCATCGGGCATCAGAACAAGGGGCCTCCTCCGGCTAGTTCCTGCTATGGGCACCTCCGCACCCTCCTGCTGTGAGGTGTTAGTCGACACCTCGACAAGCTACAGCTGTGGTCGGTGGCGGCCACCTCGGCAAGCTCCTCCTGTTGTGGGTCGGCAGCCGCCACCTCGGCAGGCTCCTGCTGTCGACTCCTCGTGCCCCTCCTCCCGAAGATTTTCTTCCGCCCCGCCCGCACCTTCTCCAAAGCCTTCGTCATAGGACCTGTCATCCTGCAAATGTCAAAGATATAAATGTATTAGACTCTTCCTCTCTCCATGATATACCCAAATAAAGTAGTTTGCCTTGAAGCCATGCCAACAGATGTGCTCGCTAATTTTCCTCTTCAACCTCTTCTCCGTGTTCGAGCAAACCGCGCAAAGACAATGCACTTTTACTTTGTTAGGGTTGGGGAATCTTCGAAAAGTTTCTTCGACAAATGCTTCTGCCTTATCAAACCACTCGTCTGTCTGCTGCCCAGACCTCATCCATCCATCGTACATCCACCATCAATCTTTCATCGTTTAATCACTATATGTACAGTCATACATGCTTTTGAATTCTAGGTCTATACATTTATTGAACAATTACAACAAGTCAACAGATTACACCAAAAAGATGGACATATATTATGTTACTATCTATAAGTGCACCGCACGACAAAAACGGTCCATGTCTAGTTAAATAGGAGGGCTTACCCACCCACGGATGTTGGTATGAGTATGGTGGTCATGGCCATGGGAGGTGCACAGGTCGGAATTCCGGCAGCATAACCCCGCAGTCCCCCTAGTGCAACGACGGGTACGGCGTACCGTTTATGTCATGCACTAGGAGGACGACAGGGTTACGCTGCCGAAATCCCGGCCCGTGCACCTCCCATGGCCACTACCCCGTACTCATACCAACATCCGTGGGCTGTCCAAAACGTGGACAGCTCGGGAGCACAACATATTTCGTAAACGGAACACAACGAATCACCGTCCGCGTTCCTTACGAAAATTTGTTGCGCCCCCGAACGGGTTTGCCTTTGGTTTCGTACATCAAGGTTCCAAAACTCGCTATGCGCTATGCGGTCGGCAAGGTAGGGAGTAGCGAGTACTCGGTTTACTCGAGAGTACTCAGAATTACTCGGTAACAATTACTCGGTATAAATTATTCGGTAAATCTATATGAATAGTAGCGATACCTTGAGAACATGATGTTGTAACTTCTCTTGAGAAAAGCATAAATAATATCACATAAGTGTGCCATGTTCCATCTAATGTCATCGGAACCTCTTTTGAGAACGCTATTACTAGATGGACATTGCAATTAATTAGCGCCTAGCCAAATAGGGCAAATACAAATAATGAAATATATAAGATTATAACTTAGAAGTACAAATGTACAATTGTACAAGACTACTAGAGCATACATATTACAATATTACATACAGATAGAGCCGAATGCGTAGTATAAAATGGCCATTGTCCACCAGTAAATTACCATAATGCACATGCTGTAGTTAGCATCAAAATTTTGTGTATCCCACTACAAATAAAATAATCCTTATCACTTAATGTTGTTACCAGAAGATTCAGGAGTACCTCATAATCTCAATTTATACGAAAATATTGAAAAACTCAGCTGTGCACATTGTTCGGAGTCGACACACAGATGCAGTCATACATACTATAGTACAGAATGGCCACCGGTGGTGGAGTACTCGCCAGCGATTCAGCCCAACTCGCCTCGCTAAGCCAGTGATCAGCAGTTCCTCGACGAGTACTCGCCGAGTAGACCCGATTTTTAGAACCATGGTCATGTCACATTATAATATACATATTTATGAATAAAAAATCAAAAAAATTATTCGTGCCGGGCAGGGCCGGCCCGGCGTGCCCAACTCTAGGCCCAGGCACGGCACGCCATACCGGGCCGTGCCGGCCCAGCCCATTCCCAACCGTGCCATGGGCCGGGCCATCCATCTGTGCCTTGGGCCGGCCCAACGGGCCCGAGCTTTCTGGACAACTATAGTCGTCACTAATCTCTATAATTAGTGATGGATACAACAGAAACCGGTGATGGGTTGGGATATTGGTCATCACGTAATTTCGCTTCCCGGAGTCCCCATAGGTTACTTATGACTTGGATAAGTGACGGATGAAATTCCACCCTCTTCACCCATTATAATAAGACACATGATGGTTTGAGATGGAGCCCATCACTTATCTTCGTCTCCTAAAGACATCCGTAGGTTATTTATGACTCGGATAAGCGACAAATGAAATTTCTACCCATCATCCATTATAATAAGATACGTGATACTTTGAGATAGAGACAATCACTTATTACAGTTTTACCTATAAGGAAGTGAAGAAGTCCAAGGACCTAGTCTATACCAAAAACTGAACAGACTTGCACTCGTAATTATCTAGGGATTTCTGAGTCATATCACTAATAAAACTATACTGAATTTACATTCTCTCTGTCTCTCCGGCGGCCGCTCTCTCTCCCCCCAACACAAGAGATTTGCATATTTGCCAATCACATCAAGTGGCTTCGCTAAAATATTATCCATCTTTCACTGACATATGGGATCATTTATGTATATGACAGTCGGCTAGAGTGACATTTTAGAAAAGTCATTTACATAGAGTGACAAATATGCAGATCTCTCTGTCTTTCTTATACCATGCCTGGTTTAGTGTGTGTTACTGTAGCTTGCGAATTGCTAGCTGGCATGGCATCAAGACCTCTATCTATAAAGCCTGGCCTGAGGTAGATGTCTTCAGTCCATAAACAGCACAAGCATAAGCTGCCATTAAACATCACACAACCTTAACTAATCAAGATGGCTTCTTCTTGCAGGCTTCGCCTTGTGCTACTCCTGTGCGTCACTTCCCTCTCACTGCAGGCCCCGCCGGCGACGGCGGACCAGCCGCCGCCCTGCGAGAAGAGCGACGCCCAGCTGAGGGGCATGTTCTCGCAGTGGATGGCCAAGTACGCGAAGCACTACTCGTCCCCTCAGGAGCAGGAGAAGCGGTACGGGATCTGGCAGGGCAACACCAACTTCATCGGCGCCTTCGCCAGCCAGACGGTGGTCAGCTCCGGCGTCGGCGCCTTCGCGCCGCAGACCATCACGGAGTCCGGAGTCGGCATGAACCGGTTCGGCGACCTCCAGCCCGTCGAGTTCGTCGCCCAGTTCACCGGCTTCAACTCCTCCGGCTTCCGCTCCCCTCCGCCGTCCCCCCTCCCGCCGGACTCCTGGACCCCGTGCTGCGTCGACTGGCGCTCCAGCGGCGCCGTCACCGCCGTCAAGTTTCAGAAGTCTTGCGGTAATTTAAGGTCTTAATTTATCATCTCACATGTTCAGTTCTTGAAGATGATCATGTTATGTTGTGCTGCTGCAATCATGGGATGAATCAAGCGTCGTGCTGGGCATTCGCGGCGGTGGCGGCCATTGAAGGGCTGAACAAGATCAAGAGCAAGACAGGGCCGCGGGAGCTGGTGTCGCTGTCGGAGCAGGAGCTGGTGGACTGCGACACCGGGAGCAACGGCTGCGGCGGCGGCTTCACGGACTCGGCCCTGAGCCTCGTGGCCGCGCGCGGCGGCATCGCGTCGGAGGAGAAGTACCCGTACGCCGGCGTGAAGGGCAGCTGCGACGTGGGCAAGCTGCTGTCCGAGCACCAGGCCACCGTGGTGAAGGGGTTCAGGGCCGTGCCGCCCAACGACGAGCGGCAGCTGGCCATGGCGGTGGCGCGGCAGCCGGTGACGGTGTACATCGACGCGAGCGCGCGCGAGTTCCAGTTCTACAACGGCGGCATCTACCGGGGCCCCTGCTCCGGCGACCCGGCGAGGGTGAACCACGCGGTGACCATCGTCGGCTACTGCGAGGGGTTCGGCGGCGCCGGCGGCAACAAGTACTGGATCGCCAAGAACTCGTGGGGCAGCGACTGGGGCCAGCAGGGCTACGTCTACCTCGCCAAGGACGTGTGGTGGCCGACGGGCACCTGCGCCCTCGCCGCCTCGCCCTTCTACCCGACGGCTTGACGTACGCCGGCGTTGCATGCTGACATGCTCCCATCGTGAAGCTTTCGCATGCACATCTTGCTTTTAAGTTTAAGTAGTAGTCCGTCGATCGTTTGGACGGGTCAGATTGATCGATGGGTGCAGTGTTTGTTTCGTTTTCATGGTGATGGTGCAAGATAATATATACCTACTTTTTTTTTTTTGCTATTTATCGCCGTTAACTTTTAAACACACTTTTTAACCATTTGTATTATTCAAAAAAAGTATGTAAGTATCATTTATTTTGTTATGCTTTGTTTTATCATTAAGGGTACTTTAAGTATGACTTATATTTTTAAATATGGGACCGACTAGAACGCAGGTGCCTGCGTTTTGCGTTTCGTGCAGGCGCTCCTTTTTTCAGTACGATTGTATAGAAATTTCACCGCACAGAAGTACCGAAAAAACAGTATAAAAAAAATGAAAAAAACTCCGTAAGCTACCAATCGAGCAAATTAGAGAGGTAGAGAAGAGTAGATCGACGGGCCGTCGGCGGGCGGCGGTGAGCCGCGTCGGCGGCGGCGGCGGGCCACATTGGCGGCGCATCAGCGGCGAGCAGCAGCGGCGTCGACATGAGCAGCTGTGTCATGATGTCGACGGCGAGTGCACGCCACGCAACGTCGACGGCGAGCAGCGGCGGCGTCAACGGCTAGCAGCGGTGAGCAGCAGCGGAGCGCAGCGGCGAACGCCTCCGCCGGCGCGAGCACGCGCCCACACGAGCGCCTATGCTCGCGCGGAACGCAGCGCCTACGCGAACCCGCGAGCGCAGGCGCCCACGGCGAAGCAACAGTGTTTAAATATTTGTACTAAATTTTTGAATAAAACGAATGGTCAAATGCTATGTCCAAAAATCAACGGTGGCAAAAAAGAAAAGAAAAGATGGAGTAGTACATATTTCTTCTCTTTTTGTCGATCAAATAAAATAACTAAAAATCAAAGCATGGATTAGAGACTTAAGAGACAAAGTAATTAAGGGTAATTAGCGAGGGAACTAATTTGCACACACCTCGACTCCCGGAGCACTCGATAGGGGGAGTCCCATCTGCAGCCACAGAGGATCCTCGCTGGTGTTCCTTACTCGCCATCGTCAATGCTGGTACGGCGGCAGCAATGGGCCCTTCCTCTCCTCCACTCTTCCCTCCTCTCTCCCTTCCTCCCGTTTTGGCGGTGCTTTGGCATGCCCTCGCAAAGGGGGCTGGTGATGTCGGTTCGGTGCCTAGTTCCAACACCGAAAAGCCTAGATTTGGCGGCGGGATGCCAGATCCAGGGTCAAGGATGTCGAATCTAGCGGTGAGTCAGTCGGATTCATCGTGGTGGCGGTGGCTCTGGCAAAATTTATGGAGGATGACAGCGACAACTCCCTTGTTAATGTGCTTCGCGACAGCCCCTCCCCTTGGATCCCCAAATGGTGTCGTCGCTCTCTTTGTCTCACAAGCCCCCTCCCCTCCTCCCACAGGGGGCTTGTGGCTTCGAGGTGACTTGGTAGGCGATGCATGGGCATCGCATCGTCGTTAGTGTCGGTGGCTGCGATCGGCGGCGCGATGAGGTGTCCTTTGGCCTCTTTGTTGGTTTTTCGCCTGATGGTCTTCTCCTTGGCAGTGTTGCACCTTAGGTTTCTTGGGATCAGTCATTTGTGCCATTGTCCATCAATATCATTTCTTCGCTACGTTTGGCTCCTCCCTACCCCCTATGGGGGAGGCAACATCAGGGAGGAAGGGTGTGCGGTGGTCGGTTGGCGTCCTGTAAAAGGTTCAGTGGTGGCGTTAGTTAGGGCTGGACCAAAAGCTCAAGCTTGACGAGTTACTCAAGATCGGATCAAGTTCCGTTTGAGCTTGGATCAAGCTCAAAAGCTAAACAAGACAATCTCAAGCCCAGTCTCGAGCTCGATCTTGAGCCCTCGTTGAGCCTAACTAAGCTCAAACAAACACCATTATACCAGCTATCATGTTCTCTAAACTAGTACAACCAATTCGAGCCAAGCTCGAGCTCAAAACTAAGCCCAATTGAGCCTATATAACTTTATCTCCTCTCATGTATTACCACTGATACCTTCATTTGAGCTCAACCAAGCTGAGCTCGAGCCTAACCAAGCTTATACCTTCATCATGTATAAGCTCAGTGTTGATTCAAGCCAAGAGTGAGCCAAGCAGAGCCGAGCTTGAGCCTAACCGAACTCAACCTTTGACAACCTAAGCTCACTCAGGATTGGCTAGAATCCAACCCTAGCGTCAGTAGTGGCTAGTTCTTCACATCGATGCTCTTGCTACGACCACCCTTTAATGTGGCGTCAAGGGGAAGGTGCGTCAGGCGAAAGCCTTTCTTGGCGACTTGTGCCGGCGATGGTGACATCATTTTGGTGTTGTACCCTCCTTGGAGGCACCGCTATGGACGCCTTTCCTTATTTCAGATGAAAATCCATGTTGTGATCAGGGTAATGGTGGAAACTTTCACCATCGCTACCTTGTTGGAGGTGTCATTGTGGACTGTTCTACTCTGTTGTTGGGTTGTCTGTCAGCTTGTCTTCATCACTTTGGGAGCCATTTGCCGTTGTTTGACCGGTGGTGTGTGGCCAGCAATAACCGATGGTTGTAGGTTGGTTGCAATGGCAGCATGGTGGTTGCAGGTATCAAGTAGGTGAGGTGGTTGGCCATTTGGTTGTGGTGGCAGCGCTGCGGTTTGTAATACGATTTATTCGATGCATGCCATTATAAAGTCGCATTTTTTCGGAATATGCCATTATGATATTGTTAAGACCTAATCCTCCTCCTCCTCCTTCTTCTTCTTCTTCTTCTTCTTCTTCTTCTTCTTCTTGCTCTCTTCCTCTCACGATGGTCTCGCCGGTGGGGCCTCGCTAGTGCTGGCCGCGGCATGAGCTCCCGCCACCCTCTCATGGTAATCTCATCGGCGAGATCCCGCAAGGATGGTGGCGAAGCAACTTGCCATGAGGTCTAAGGCAAAGATGACGATGTGGGTCCGCAAGGGCAACGGTAGTGGCGCGAGCTCCGATGGGGTCTATCGTGACGACAGCACGAGCTCCCTTTAGGTCTATGGCGGCGGCGACACAAAATCCGCAAGGGCGACAACGCAGGGTCCACAAGGTGGCTACAGTGTAACCACCTAGGAGGTTTACAACGGTGACGACAGGGGATTGTCATCAAAGACAACAAGAAAGGGAGAGAAAGGGATGGGCTAAGGTGAAAGACGAATTAGAGGGCGGAATAGAGATAAGTGGGTCTAAATTTCCTCGTAATGACATATATCAAATAATCACAACTTAGCAGTGACATGGGTCGGATAAATCGTTTTGTAATAGTAAATCCTAAAACTTCCACTTTGTAATAGCATTATCGAATTTTCTCAATAAAAATAACCTCAACTAACATTTACAGTTACAAAAACAAAAATGAATTAAAATAACCTCAAAACTTTATCGAATTCCTACTAATAAAATAACATCAACTAAAATTTACAGCAATTGAAATGAATTAAAATAACCTCAACTAAAATTTACAGTTAAGCCGACAGATGTGTATTAGAGACCTAGATGTGCAAAATTTCATCTTTCATACGTTTTATATCTGTGCGTGTGTGTGCGGTAATTAAGAAATTCTCTTTCCATCCTTTTTTTGATATATATGTGTGCAGTAAACTGTTTACAGTTTTCCCCTGTAAGCAGTAATGGAGCTTCTGGCAGATTTACAGGAGCTCCCAATCATCTTCTAAGCCATCTGTTGTGGAAATTGTTTGACATATGACATTCCCTGTTTCCAGTGATCTACCAGGACCGAACTGGCGTACACTTATGTCCTTCTTCGACCTACGGAATTTATTTGACAGGCCCCCCATAAATATTTTCTGCAAGGAGTAAGAACATCATTTGCCGTGCTTTTGTAGAGAAAGCAAAAAAATATTGATGACAACAATTTTAGCATACATGAGGCGGTTGTTTAGTAATACAAAACCATTTCCATTATTTTTCAAGCATGTCAAGGGAATAAATTCAGAAAAAAGTTAAGCTGGAAGAAGAGCTCTACCTAGTTGATTTTACAGGAAAAGACATGATGTTGTAATTGCATCAAAATCCACAACCATCCCAATTCTTTTTCATTAGTCCCAACTCCCCCGCTACCACCATATATTAAAAATACTAAGTCAAATACCAGTACCTTGAAAGATGTGTTTTTTGGTTGACGAGCTGAGTACGACTCTGCTTTGTGATATTTCATTTGCTCCTGGTCATCTCGCAAGTCTATATCAACAAAATGCATTGTTTCATCGAATGTCGGAATTGTATCATCAGAAGCACTGGGCACGTCTGTACTAGGGTCATCTGAGAGAGTCACACCAGAAAATTCATTTATTTCACCTATTTAGCACACAAAAGGCATGGTATTATTCAATGCAAGTTACAGGGTGATTCTGGGTGATTCGGCTGTATGTATGTTTTTTAAGCATGTTATAAATACGATACAAATATATAGTCATGTGACACATTTCGGACATAGAAAGGCACAAACCATGCTTTGTTTATTTTTCAAAGTCTTTTGCACCGTATAATTCTGATTCATTTGCATCATATGCACTCATCTTTCCAAGCAGAATTGCTCCATTACAAGCAGATGATTCTGTCAGATGCACTTTTTTAGAAAGGGTTTAATTGCCCTCGCATAATATTATCATTCAGAGACAAGGATGAGCTAAATGAAAGGTTATAAAATAATTACCCGAATGTTCAGAACTGTGGTGTCCAACTTGCTCCATCACTTTATCTATGTTCACTTCATGAGATAGATGACCATTGAGTCTGGTGGTTGAATCTGTCATGACATGCACACCACTATCATCAAAACAAAGGCATCAATAAATCGAAATATAGAGAAATAATTTTCTTTTTGCCACCCTCCAGATGGTGGTACACTTATGTGCCACTTTGGCCCAGTATCATAGATACAGATTGGACCGGCATGTCAATGAGGCAGAGTGGCACATGAGTGTACCCGCAGTCTTGGGAGTGGCAAATATGCAAATCACAGAAGTTTGAAGACGGATGTGATTATGGATATTAAGTGCAATTTGGTTACAAAGTTTTGACGAAGTTGTAGTACTGAAAGACCCTTATGATCTAATGAATAAGATAAGAAAGCTAAATCCGAACCAGGTGATTGTGGTTGATTTACAGACTCCCCTGGATTCCATAAAATAACTTCATTCCCAATGCTAGCAGTTGTCCCAAATGAAATGGGGCCTTTAAGAGTGCAACTGTTTGTGGACTTCTCCGAATTGCATAGAATAACTTCCTCCTTGATGCTAGCAGTTTTCCCAAGTGAAATAGTGTCGTCAGTTGTGCAGCCATCTGAGGACAAAACAAAAGGTTACAACGAATTAATTAGCTAGGTAAAAACAGATGATGATAATGATGATGATGAAAACTGAAATGCTCACTAGAACAATAGATACCATATACTTCAGTTATTGAGGTGTCCTCTGGTACCATGCATTGATCATTTACTTCTATATCAGCCCCTTCAGATAAGTATTTTCTGGGAGGTAAATATGAAAAATAAATGATGATAAGAAAGAATAACAAGATAGGCAAACTAACCATTATGACATTTTTTCATCAAGAGCAAACCTTGAAAAAATGATTCAGCTTCATGGGCCTCAGTATCAATTGAGCCCATAAAGTTGTCATCTGCAGTAATGAAAGGTGTGGCAGGACTGGAGAATTCTTCATTATGATCAACTAGCTCACTGAAGAATTCTTCATTATGGTCAGGTAGCTCCATTTTAACAGATGCTGGTAAAGATCTTATGGTGCCATTGGTACTACATGAACCCTTTAATGTTCCATTGCCTTCATTTGGTTTGTCATCATTGGAAAGGGGAGCACAAACCAATGCATGGATATCTTCAACTAACTCAACAGCTTTATCATGAGCAGAATCAAGATATTTAGTTGATAACTGTTTAAAGATGAAAAGTCACAACAAAGCATTGTAAAAAATTCATATATGATATTATAGTATCTTCCTACATGAATAAAATTAAGATAACATGTAAAAGAGCGGAGTTATGATAAAGACTACCTCCATGAACATTTTTATATTTTCCCCAAATCCATCAAAATTGATGCCCATGTCCAATCCACCCAGAATTGAAAGAGAACCGATATCCTTTAAATCTGTGCCTCTCTGCATTGGCTCTGTGTCAATAAAAGGACAAATATTATGAGATAAATTATGTAAATACAATATTAGTTACCATATAAACAGTAAGTTATCACACATAACCGTACATTAGCACACCAACATTTCTAGATATTCTATACCTATCAAGGTTCTATAAATCGCTCAGAATTAGTTGATCACATTAATAGCCAACACAACCCTTTGATCTGATGTAGAAATGCATTCCATGAACTTGATTTATATTGAATAATTTATTTATAACTTTAAAAAATATATTCTTGTCTAGAAAACTTATTGAGCGTAAAAGTCCATCTGCTACCTAGTTACAACCACAAACTTGTGATATTTAACCCCAAAAAACCCTATGTCCTTCCCCTAAAAAATATCCGTCGAGATCCGGTTTTACTAAACCGAACCTCCTTCCATACCACCAGCAAAGCAAAACCAAAGTACCAATGGTATATTACCTAAAAGCATATCAAAGTTCACCGTGGCGGAGGGAAAACAGCGGAGCTTCCGCAGGCGCTCAGGCGAAATCCGGCGAGCGGGATGAGGAGCGGAGAAACCAGGGAGGCGACAGGGAGAGGGTGATCACCTCCGATTGGCGCGACACGCAGCGGAGGATCGGCGCGACGAGGAGGCGGTAGCGGCAGCAGCAGCTTCTCCACCAACTCAACGGCGTCGGCTTGGCTCGAGGTCGACGGCAGCACTGGCGGCGACGATGTCGAAAGCAAGATGGGTTTTTGGGTTTGATTCTGAGATTGATCGGTGGTTTGGGGTTTTGATAGAGGTCGATTTGCTTGCTTGTAGGGTTTTATTGGGTTTTTGGGATTGATTCTGAGATTTTTTTTTTTTTTGAGAGAGAGAGGGGTGTAATTTGTATATTTGTAAACCTAATTAGAGTCCGCCTAGGATGGTGATTCGAGTTTGTCGAGGTAGAGCCAAGAAAAGGAAAAGGAGTGAAAATTTTGGAAAATATTCTCTTCCTTTGAATTCTGATAATGAATATCAAAACAGAATTTAGCTGTGAATTTAAATCCCATTCGAATTTAAATACTGATTTTGAGTCCTTTTATTCAAAGTTTGAGGCGATCCCAATATTAAATAGTAGTAAGCTAGGCCTTGTTCTTTACATTTTAAATTAAATTAAATTAAAATTTAGTTCGCTATGTTTTACACGCCGATGTAGTACTTTATAGTTATTTTTATAAGGTTTTTAATAATTTAGAGTTTTAAAAATAATTCTTCATATTTTTAAAAGTACTCAAAGCCTTTCTCGAGGGGTCATAATTTTTTCACATCAAGCTTTTAATCTACTTTTAACCGAAAAGAACAAGATCTAATGAATCAAAGATAATGGCAGAATGTTGTCATGTGCCACCAGATCCGCGGAATTGGACTCATGTACACGTTCTTCTTTGTGTTTCCATCTTCTTTGGTTCACCCTTTTCTTGCTTAAGGTGTTGGATGCATTTGAGGACCACGCATCCATATTTTACGATTTTCTAAAAAAACTAACTCTTAACAGTAGTTTCTCTAAAAAAACCTACAAAAGGTCAAAGTCCCCATATAGTCGATACAGAGTTGCTCTCTTTCGTCGGGCATGTATGTTTTGTGCGATGTTTATGTTAATTAGGTAAATAAAGGTTAAGTCCCATATAGAGTTGCTTTATTACGTCGAACATGTACATTTTGCGTGATGTTTATGTTAATTAGGTAGATATAGCTATGTTTTTGGACTTAATATCTAGCTTAAGAGTCATAAAACACCTTGGGATTACCTATGTGACATATTGTTGTAGGGGTGGCCTCTCACGGTCTCACCCTCAAACGGCAACTCCATGTGAAAAATGCTCTAGATGTCTGCGCCGTGTCGCATGGGATCCTTCTAGAAACACCACATGTTCTGATGATCACTTATGGTCGAAGTCGCGTCTAGAGTCCATTTCGGAGCACCATGCGTCTCAGAGATTTCAGATCATTCTTAAGTCCTAAAAAAAACCACTCTGAGCCAAAGCTTCACGGCCTCACGGGATCCTTCAAGAATGCCACGCGTCCGAAACGCCCACTTTGGGCCGAACCTCACACGAAATCTTTCCTAGAGCACCACGTGTCTGGTAGACCACTTCAGGGCGAAGCCTTGCGTGAAGCCGCTCCCGAGTAGCTCGCTCGTCAGTTAGCACCCTAGAAGGAGATTTGGGATTCCCACCCAGCAAACAGTCAAAAGGAAATTCAATATTCAAAGGTGCTTCGCTCCTACTAAAAGCATCCGACCACTGGCGCTACAAGATGGACGGAAGCGCTACCAAGAGTTAGAGACGAAGTAGAGACAAACAAGGTGAACTGTTGTTTTGGTCCCAGACACCAAGACTGCAAAAGGAAGACAAGCAACTAAGGAGGACAAGCAAGCCCTGCTTTCGTGACCCAACCACTTTGTCAGTTTGCCCCTATGATGCCTTATAGAATCCAATTAAATATAACATGGGCCATAGTCTTTTTGCCTCATGTTTATCCTAAAAAAAATTCAATTCTCTTAATTCGATGCTAGAATGATATTCTTTTTGGGACGGAGGAAGTAGAGCTTTAGTTTTGCCATAGTCTTTTTGCCTCATGTTCATCCTAAAAAAATTTCAATTCTCTTAATTCGAATGCCAGAATGATATTCTTTTTTGGGCGGAGGAAGTAGAGCTTTATTTTTTAGCAACTACTCTTAGTGAGAGGCTTAACGCATTCCCCGCTGAGCTTCGACCATTGCTGTAATTTCCATTGTCTTCTCTTGCAATCAGAAATAGGACAGCACAAGCTCATGCGCCGAAGCCAATAGGGACACTATCGCTGTACCTGCAGCATTTGGCCAATTGGTGTCGAACTCCACTAGAAAAAGCTTGTGTAGTTTGTTGATTGAATTGAAGATGCACTCATAAAGAATACACAGCATGAGCAATCCATCGATGACAGCGAGGGTGTAAACTGTAAAGCATCTCATTGTCTCTTTTGCCAAACTTTGCAGAACATAGGCTTCCATACTTATGACAAGAACATAGGCAGATAGTTGTTATGAACCATATAAAATGAATGGCTTTCCCACAACACAACAGTGAACCATACATGAACACGCTTGGGACAGACGTCGCTACAAGCACTTAGGTTGCCAAATTTTTCCAACTCTTTTGCCACACTTGGCTAACCATAGTTCATAAAAGAGAATCTTGTCACACTTCTATGAGCCACTTACACATGAGGTCCATTGAAAAAAGAAAAAAAACTTAACACAAGTGTGGCTATGAACTAAACATGCACCAAACTTGGTCAAAGTGTAACATAAGATGTGGTAACATGTGACACCCTTAGACATCAACCAAACAGGTAGTTGTCTACTTTCATCCGAGCAAAAAAATCCAAATCTTGTTGTCTGTGTTTTGTTTTCATATGACATCGGCAGCATAGCAATTACAAAGAGTTCCAGGGTAAGCAAAGCCAATAACTTACCATAAGGCAAAATTAAGTTTGTCAATATCACATTTGAACTCAAAACACCTATGGCTCAACAGTAGTCACTTGCTGCCATTCATCATCCACCGCTTCTTTCCAAAGGGTCACATTATTATTACCATCAGATACTGCCAGAATATTTCCTGTTAGGGACCATGACAGCCTCCACACAGGTGTTCTGAAATCATAGAGAACTCTGCCTTCCCACTGCTCACCTTCTTTCGCCGCTGTCCAGATAACAACAGTTCCATCCTGAGAGGCACTGGCAATAGTGGACTTTGGAAGGCCTAGGTTTGGAGCCCATGCAACATCTCTGACCCAGTCGTTGTGCATCTGGAGGGCAGGAAAGCAATCCATCCTCCAACTCCCGTTGGAGAGCTTCCACACCTTGACTGTGCTGTCACAACCACCAGAAGCAAGTTTCTGAACATACTCGAACTGTCCAGAAGGCCCTGAGCTGATTAAAGCACCTGGTGCCATTGCTGGAGCCCAAGAAACCGAGGTCACACCCACTTGATGAGCCTGATCAATGCGTGTTGTGTCCCATCCTCCATCAGAACGAGCTGTAAAGACTGATATGTTCCCATCAGACGATCCACAAGCCAAGCATAGGCCGAGCTCATGAGGTGCCCAAGCAATCGAATTTACAGAGGACTTATGCTCAAGAAAAGTATTCGCCAGTGCCCATTCATCAGGCTTGCTCCCTTCTTTCCATATAATAACCCGACCATCATAGCCACAGGATGCAAACATGGAACCAAATTTTGGATGAGCCCATGCAACCTGCCAAACAGGGCCCTGGTGTCCACTCAAAGTAGCAAGCTGCTGGTGCGAGGTCCCACTAACGCCAATGATTTTAATTGTGTTATCAGAGGAGGCTGTAGCAAGGCGCTTCCCATAGTAATCCATGGCGATATCATGCACCACATCCTGGTGCCCGGTCTCTATCTTATGTGGAGGCATTTTTTCTTAAAGTGATACAACCTCAACTTAAATATAGAAACAACAAACTCTTCTGCGCTGACCACTTCAGATTCCTATTTCAAAAAAAACAAAAACAGTGTTGACTGTTGAGAAGGCACAAAGTTAACGATTGCATAATTCACCAATAATCAACATAATTGCAAATCATAGGAATTAGGGAATTGATTACGTGCCATGTTGCAGTTATAGTAATACAGTAGTACAACATAAATTCAATAGTTCTCTACAGGCATGCCAAGAAAACATATTTGTCCAAAAATGTCAAGTTGACAAGTACAAGGCTGATTGACAGATTGAGAATATATATATCTGACCAATATTTTGCTATCATGTGCATAAAGCTATCATAATAAGCTCAGAATACAGTGAACATTATACTACGGGTCAATCAATGAACAAAGATTAAACAACCCTAGAAGACAACAATGCCCTGTAAACTTTTTTCCTCACCTCTCCTACAAAGTTAGATGAATAGCATGAGGTGTTTTGTTAGAAGAGAATAGGACGAGGTGTTATTATTTCCCATCACATGTTCAGGGGAAAAAACACCACAGTATGAATAGTGATTGGCTACAAAAAGCAAATCTAGCTAGTTGAGCATAGTAGATTGCATTGGAGGACGAAAGAGTAATCGGCCAATGACACTAAAATTATGACATAAATCAACAAATTTACAAGTGTTTCGCAGCCCTTGATTGTACTTGAAACAGAGCTATCATCAATTGGATTCAAATTTCATTTGTTGTGCTTGGGTGCCACTCAGAATTTAAAAAAATCCAAATGAATGTTTGGATGCAGTCAATTGTAAACAAGGGGTTGAAAATTGATTGGCTATACAGGGTGGCATGGGATATTTAACTAACAGCAAGTATTGGATTAGTTTGATTAACTAGGTGGACTGTGCTGGATTGGGTGGGTAGGTTCGGGCCCTATTGGGCCTGCCCATAACAGCATCATAACCTTGCAAATTTACAAAGTGACAAATGAAGTTGGCAATGGTTACAGTCATCGTATCATAAAATGGACAGATTTAAAAACAATGCCACATTGACAAATTGGAAACAAACATGATATTCTTAAATAGATCAGTTCATGGTTCATGCAAGAAAAAAAATGCAACTCCAAATGCATGTGTGCAAAAAGAAAAAAAAAAGGAACATTCCTAGACATCATGATGTACCTTCCAGAAGTAGATAATTTACCAAGATTTGCTTGCAGGTACAGATGTTTTATCTGACCACCACAAAACCTTGGTGCAAACACCATCAACCATTTTCCAAAGAAGCTTGCTTACTCATCTATTGTAATGCATTTTCCACAAGACATAAAGAACAAGATAAACGCAACCATGATTAGTTTATGGCCAATTTGGTGTGAGGAACCACATTATCCCATATAGAATGGCTTCATGGGATGAAAACCGCTCCTTATTTTGTACTAGATGGTAGATGAGGTGGTGATGGATCAAACTGTTCCATTCCTCAAATCAAACAAGTGGTTGATCAATTCACCATCCTATCCCTAAAATCACATGTCATTAAGGAATGCGTCAACTCCGAATACATGTCCACATGCTTGAAGTGCAAGATGTGCCCTTTCTCAACACATAATTGGCAATTTGGCACGGGAATGCCCTCTAGTGCTCAAAACATATGAAAAACAAGAGGGCTAGTAGGTTCAAACAAGCTCTCAGATCAGCAGTAAACGCCCTTCCTTGAGGTAAATCAAACATCCCAAGCCCCAATCAAACCCAAGATAATTCTAGATCTGCAGCGCCTTGACCACTCCCAAGCATACCTAGACGTGGAATCTCACCTAACCCCGAACGCCAAGGAGGGAGAAGCGGCACGAGAGCGGAGGCAGGGGGGTCGACGGCGGACGAGAAGAGGGCCGAGGCGGAAGAGGAAAGGTCGATGGCCACGATGAGAGAAGCGGCGCGTGGGCTGATGAGGAGAGGAGGAGGGGACGGCGACGAGAAGCCTCACCTAGCCTGCACGGCGAGTCGGGTCGGAGAAGCTGCAGGACGGAGAGGAAGAAGGGATCGCGAGCGTGACGTCACGCCAATGCAGCACGGAGGAGAAGATCCGAGCCGACTCCTGCTATATGGGCTGAAGTTGGGGTGGTTAGATGGGTGTCTTTAGGCCCAACCCATCCACTGCAACCCCAAGCGCAAACCATTCTACGACTCCCAATTGGGCTGGCCCAGTTTGACTTGGTTGATTGCGCCGGCCGTCCGGCACGGAAGGAAATTTGGAAGGACCCAAGTCCTTCCCAAACTAAAAAGGACCCCGTCAGATCTTTGACACGTGTCCGCACACATCTTAAAGCATTTCTCAGCTCTGTCCGCCTGAAAAATCCCCAATCCCGTTTCTCCTGGTCTCCCCGTCGAGCACGGCGCCGTCGCCCAGCCCGTAGGCCACCGCGAGCCGCCGTCGTCCAGCCCGCCGGCGGCCGCGAGCCACCATCGTCCAGCCATCCCGCCATCCGACCGCCGTCCTCCAGCCCATCGGCACGCTGCTCTCGCTCGGGAACGGCGCGCCGGACGTCTTCGCCAGCGTCGTGCCGTTCGCCGCCGGCGATGGCAGCGGGGTGGGGCTCAACTGCGTGCTCGGCGGCGTGCTCTTCATGTCCACCGTCGTCGCCGGGGCCGTCGCGCAGGCGGTGCGCTCCCACGACACCGTTGGCGGCGGCGCCGTCATCGAGCTGCACGGGTTCGTGCGCGACATCTGCTTCCTTTCTCCTCGCGCTCTGCTACCTCCTCGCCTTGGTCGTCACCGGCGAGGTCATCGTCCAGGCCGCCGCGTCCTTCGTCTCGCTCTACGCCACCTACGTCGTCCTCGTCTGTACCACCCACTGCTGCTCCGGCTCAGAGCCGGGCAAGCCGCCGCCGGCAGGCGACCTCACCAAGCCGCTCCTCCTCGACGACGTCCCGCCGCTGCCGTCATGCTCAAAGACGATGGCGGCGTGCCCGACGGCGGCGCCGTGACCGGACGGGACACAGGAGATGGGGGAACGGGATTGGGGGATTTTTCTGTTGGACAGAGCTGACAGTTGCTTTAAGATGTGTGTGGACACGTGTCAACGATCTAACAGGGTCTTTTTTAGTTTGGGAAGGACCTGGGTCCTTCCAAATTTCCTTCCGGCCGGCACTGTCAGTGTGAGCCATGCGGCCATGCCGCCGCATCCATTGAACCACATGCATCTCTACTACAGTGCGGGTTGGCATGCAGTCACGTCCTTATTTATGCACTGCCGATCTCTTCCTCACTTGCTCAACCTAGCTCCGCTAATCGACCATGGCGATGGCGGCGTCTCCTTCCCCTAAGAAGGTAGGGCAACCTCGACCAGTGGACTACTCACTACTGATCCACACGAGACACCACACGGTGGGCATGGCATGCGAGGCCTGATCGAGCTCTGGAGCTGCGCTGCGTGTGCAGGTGCTGGTGCCCATCGCCGCCGGCACGGAGCCGGTGGAGGCGTTCGTCCCCGTCGGCGTCCTCCGCAGCGCCGGCGCTGACGTCACCGTCGCTTCCGCCGGCGACGGCCTGCTCGTCGAGGCCATGTACGGCATCAGGGTCGTCGCGGACGAGCTCGTCGCCGACTGCGCCGCCGCCTCCTACGACCTCATCGCCCTCCCCGTACGTTCATACAGTATGCACACACATATATATACTCCGGTCCCGGCGCCTGCCGCCGGCTTGCATGCCAAGAACCAATCGGTCTTGTGTGGCCTGCAGGGTGGGGTTCCCGGCGCGGAGAACCTCGGCGGCTGCGCGGCGCTGGAGAGCATAGCGCGGAGGCACGCCGAGAAGGGGGGCCTCTACGCCGCCATCTGCGCCGCGCCGCTGGCGCTGGCGTCGTGGGGCCTCCTCGACGGCCTCAAGGTACGCATGCTCGCCCAGGCCCAGCCCTTTTCCAAGTGCCGTTGCTCCTTGCCGGTCGCCTAAAATTTAATAAAATCTGAGTCGACATATAGTAAATAACTGAATTTACTGTTTGATATTGTAAAGAACGTACAATTTAACTGTAGAAAGGTTTGTATACCGTTTTGTCGCATAGTTTCGGTTCTATATGTAATATCTCATTTACCTTATTTTAATTTGTGAACCTATATTTTTTACAATATCAAACTATATATAAATTTAGTTATTGAGTATGGTAAAAAAAAATGTCTCCATTTTCAGTCGATTCAAACTTTTTCTAAGAACGACATATCGTTCGGTTAAGATAGTTTATGTTTTCAATTTGGCAATTTTGAAAATGCTCGCATCACTGGTCTGATTATTTCATCTACACGCAGGCGACCGCTCACCCATTGTTCGTGGGCAAGTTCCCGCCAGAGGTGACCGCCGTGGAGGCGAACGTGGTGGCGGACGGCAACGCCGTGACGAGCCGCGGGCCAGCGACGTCCATGGAGTTCGCCCTGGCCTTGGTGGAGCGGCTCTACGGGAAGGAGAAGGCCGAGCAAATCGCCACGCAAATGGTGACCGCCAGTGCATGCTCCTCTACTTCTTTATTTCTTCCCCCATCTATTGTGTGGAGCATACATGCATGAATGAGAGTGATATGATGCTCCTGACAAGATAATATAGAAGCGATGTTGAGAGTAGAGGATGAGGACGCACAGGGAGGCACGGTTTTCTTGGCTTCTTGCTTTCAGGGACGGAAAAGCGTGCCTTGTCCTCTTCTCGAAAGGAGGAACAATTCGCCGGCGAAATGGACTTATGAGAATTGGAAGTTTGGCCCAGAGCCCCAGATCATCATGGTCAATCAGAGGCAGCCATTCGCCCATTCATATCTTGTTGACATCTGAGCTCGAGGAATGGGGAGTGCTCGTGGAAAAGCAAGGCATGAATTATTGGTAGGATGAGCCCTTGTGGGGAACTATTAGCACGGTCTGCTTTGAATTTGATTATGTTCGTCATAAAAAGATGCCTTTTTTCGAGCAAAGCAAAGATAAAAAAATTAGGAGTAAATTAGTACTCATTGTCGTTTGAACCTGATTGTCAGTGGCTAATGCCAACTATATCTTGAGAGAGAAATGGGGATGGTGTCACGCGTGCTTGCACGGCTAGATTTATTCGATCTTTTAATTTAATATGGACTCTTATTCCTATTGTTTTCTACTCAAATTTATTCAATTTTCTTTTTGTTGTGGCGGAAATGAATCCTTTCTTTTATTTTTATATTGTTAGGTTTGTGTAAATCTCAAATTGGCATCAACTATTACTTCTATTCTAAATTTATGTAGATATTTTTTTTAGACATAGACTCTTATTTCTATTTTTTATTCCGAATTTTCACCATTGCTTTTGTTGTATTTTATACAATTTTTTATTCTGGCATCTACAAACTCTTAGTTCTATTATTTTTTATTAAGGATTTTTCTTTCTATTTTTTTTAGTTGATGTGAATTCTTTCCACACAACTAGATTAGTGTCAATCTTAAATCTAACATGTACTACTATTTCTATTTCAAATTTCTGTGATTTTTGCTTTTTAGACATGGACTCTTATTTTATTTTTTCCTTTCGAATTTCAATTGTAGTTTTTGTTGTTGATATGAGCCTCTTTTTTAATTTGAGATAAGCTCTTAGTTTATTATTTTTAATGCAAGTTTCTTTTTTTTTTTCAGTTGATGTGTTTTTTCTTTTAGTCTGATTCGCTATAATTCAGGCTCAAAACAATCAACGGTGTAGATCTTTCTTGTTCTCTCCAATTATGTGGAATTTCTAGGATTTTAAAATTAATGTGGTGACTCCGTTTAACCCTATTTCCATAATAATATTATGTAGGAGAGATGGCCAAGCGGTGTTTTAATTATATACTCGATAAATAACATTCCTAAGCATGGTAGATGGAGCTCTTTGGTGTATCACCATATAATTGATAAATAACATTCCTAGCCTAAATCTCTTGGTGCCTGTCAAATTTGTCATTCCTAGAGGTATGAGAGGCAACCCGGAGGATGTAGACCGTGATGGTCGCCGTCACCATCACGACACCAATGTCCAGGGGCGGATCCTCCACCTGGGCTGCCAAGGCGGCAGCCCAGGCTTGGATTTAGACCCCCACTTATATCTCCCTTGGGGTATAGGGTCAAGCCCACTTATATCTCACTTGTTCTCCCTTTTTCTTTTGCAGATTGCATTTTTAACAATTTAATTGATATGGCTATGCACATCAACAATTTGAATTCTCTCATAAGTATGTTTTTCTTCTTTTGTCGTGCACTATTTTGGTAGATTTAACTTTCAATTTGCCGTAATGTTATAAATATTAAAACCAGTGAATTGTTAGCTTGGAGTTAACATGTTTTATCTTAATTATGGTATTATTATTCTATAGAAAATAAAAGACAATTTTAGCATTGCCCGGCATGATTTTTGTCCTGGATCCACCACTGCCAATGTCCACTCTGGTTACTCAACTCCCCCTCTATATCTCCCCTTTAAAACACTATTAGCGTCCCACTCCTTTAAAATTTATTCACAACTTAAGAAGATTTATTCCCTCCAACTGCCCCTCTATATCTGCTACAGTATTATAGAGGGCCACCTGAAGTTGCTCTAGCAGCACCTTCCAGTACTCCTTCACCTCACCAGCCTTCGTCCCGTTCAGTTTCCAGTCCGCTTAGATGGTCATGGCTAGTACTATATAGGCCTTGTTTGTTTCAGATTAATGTAGCGTTGCGTTTTACTGTAGCAATTTTTTGATCCCCTCAAAATACGTCTTAACGAGTTTAAAAAATTATGAAAAAATATTTTACAAACTTTAAGAAGTACTATTTAAAACCCCACAAGAATGACTACAAAATTATGTCGTCTGTGTCGACGGCTTATATTTGGCCGTCGAGAATAGTTTTGGCCGTCGAGATTTCGCGCGTTTCCTGTAGTGTCTCCCCTTTAAAACACTATTAGCGTCCCACCCCTCTAAAATTTATTTACAACTTACAGAATATTTCTTCTCCCCAACAGCCCCTCTATATCTGCTACAGTATTACAGAGGGCCACCTGAAGTTGCTCTAGCAGCACTTTCCAGTACTCCTTCACCTCACCAGCCTTCGTCCCGTTCAATTTCCATTCCGCTTAGATGATCATGGCTAGTACTATATAGTGTAGTTTTAGACCCGGCTTTTTCTTTATAATTAGCTTTTGTCACATGTTCATTGTTTCTTCTCTTATTAATCCAAATGAAAATAGGCAGTGCACCTGATTTTATTTCAAAAAAAGCCTGAATCTCTTGTTTTTGTTAGCTTGTCAGTTATGAAGCCAGGTATGCCATGAAAGAGATCAACTCGGTTGAGTGGAGATGCCACGGCATCGGCACACCCAAGGTACGTAAACGTGAGACGAAACTCACGTCGACAAATCTGTCTGAACTTCTCTGTAGACTGTAAGTCTGCCCACTCTGCTCATCTCTGCATCTCCAGGTCCTAGTTCCAGTGGCCAACGGCACCGAAGAGATGGAGGCGATCGTGGCCGTCGACGCCCTGCGCAGAGCCAACGCCGACGTCGTCGTCGCGTCGGCCGAGGACGGCGCGGAGGTCGTCGGCCGCCACGGGACGAAGATCGTGGCTGATATGACTCTGGATGCCGCCGCCGCCGCCGCCGCCGCCGACGACGACGAGACGCAGTTTGATCTGATCGTCCTGCCGGCACGTAGCGAGCAGCAGCTGCGCTGATCATCCAGTTGTTGCTCGGATCTGCCACTAACGCTCGATGTCTCGCTTCGACGCAGGGCGGCGTGCCGGGCGCGGAGACGCTGGGCGGCAGAGAGAAGCTCGCCGCCCTGCTCAACAAGCAGGCGGCGGCGAGCAAGCGGTACGCCGCGATCGGCGCCGCCGTGGCTCGGGTGCTGGAGCCCCACGGTCTGCTCAAGGCAAGAACACTGTGTATCACCTGATCACCTCTCCTGCTCAATCGCAATGGCGATGCTATAATTAGCCTGTGTAATGAACGCTGCGGCGATGGATCGCAGGGGAAGAAGGCGACGACGCATCCGTCCATGGCCGGCCTGCTCGTGGACGGCAGCACGTGCGAGAGCAGGGTGGTGGTCGACGGGAACCTGGTCACGAGCAGGAGCCCTGGCACGGCCATGGAGTTCGCGGTGGCCGCCGTTGAGAAGCTGCTCGGCCGCAAGGAGGCGCAGCAAGTGGCGGAAGGCCTGCTCTTTGTGTGACTCTGCGACGTGCAAGTGCGACGTGTGTGTTCTTCACGTAACAATATATACTGTGTGTGTGTAACGTTGCATAGGTGTATAAGCCGCGCACCCCCCGAGATAATAAAGGACCGGGAAGTGATTTTCTACCGGGCGAGTCCAGTCACCTATATTCACTGGGACTGTCTATTTGACAATAATTTTCTGTCGACGGTGTATGTTAGATTTTTTTGGCTGTTTTCGGTCGTTTTTTTTTCCGATCATTTTAGTCTTTTGCTGTCATTATTATAGCTGCACTGGAAAAGGGCCTCATAGTCAATGGGCCTAACATTTAAATGTCGCATTTAACGGCCCATTAAACAGATTAGTACTGTACATGAATTAAAATGGGCCAAAATAGGCCGTATGGAACAAAACAAGGAATTTAAAAAGGCCCAAGATGAAAAGATCAACCCTTCCTGCAAGAAAAAAGATGCCCCTCATCGCTACAGATCGAGAGAAAAGAAAAGAGACGGATCAAAAAGGAAGAAAGAATAACAGAAGAAGGAAATATGCGATGAGGGGAAAGATGAACTATCCGGGGAGCAAATGACAGATCACCTTTTCTCTTACACCTAGAAGGGCACCATGGATAAGGGAGGCTTGGAGCAGCAATGTGTTGTGATGCTGATAAATCTGTGAGTAGATTTGAATCTTATTTTGAACTAGTCTTTCAATGAACTGCAATAAACAAGCATGCAAAAGATTTTAGCATTTGCGTTTTGATTTAGCTATACGCACAACAAATGGATAATCTTAAGAAAAATGAATGTTTCCCAGAATTATTAGTCTTTAGATTTGTTGTTACATCTGAACTTTACCTTTCAGAAACATTAGTCTTCATAGTAAATCTGTACCATCTTTTTGATATAGATCTGTCAATTTAGTTTTTAAAGAACATCAGAAAGCCACGGCCTCAACCTCCTGCTCCGTGAAAACAAAAAACACACAAGTTTAGGTATTATCACAAACTTAAAAGATAAAATGTTTCACCGGTTTTCTTCCCGGGACATGCATTATCTTCAAACAAAATTGTTTCCCCAGTTTTCTCCAAAAATCTATCCGATAACATGCATGAGAAATCTACCCCCAGAACATGCATGAAAAACTCCTTAGCATGTTAGTTATGTTTGAGCTATTTTCGATCATATTAAGCTCATTCAGATCGTAGAACAACTGTGGCAAGATTAAAAAAAAATTTGCATCAAAATATATAACAAATCTCAAAGCAAACACACATAATACATAATGCTCCCCGCTATATTTGAATTCTAACATAGATTGCAGGATGGAATTTTTTACTATAATTGTGTGCTGTCCACAAAGGAATGTAATTAAAAAATCTTAAAAAAATAATGCAGGTGTCTAACGTTACAAATTGTGAATATACAAATTAAAAAAATAACTTTGTTGCTTAGAAATCATTACATTTCATATGAATTATATGATTGAATGTTATAATATTGCTGCATGGATTCTTTCTTTTGTTGGTTTGCATCACACTTCTAACATAGATCGCACTTTCGTAGCGTAAAAAATGATTGCAAAGATACCAGACTAAAGTAAAAAAAATTAAACTACTATATTCAAAACATAAACACTAAGACTGTGTTCACATGAGATTGAGCCCTTTTAGAATTTTTTAAAGATCTTAATTTTTAAAAATTTATTTAGTTTTTCATACCTCTTTTTAGAGCAGAAACTAAAATTGAATAAAAGAAAAATAAGTTAAATTTAAAATTGTTAACAGAAACAAAAACTGAAAAAAAATTAAAATTGTTACCAGGAACTAAAATTGAAAAAAAGAAAAACAAGTTAAAATTATTAACAGAAACTGGAATAAAACAAAATGAAAAAACAAATTAAAATTGTTAATAGAAATTAAAACTAAAAAAAGATAAGCAAAATAATATTATTATATTATTATCAGCACTGTTATGTCTAAAAAATTTTCTGTGCAAAAAATAGATGCATCTGGCAGAACAACGAGCACAAGCAGAAATGGTTGAGGCAGATATTTTGACAACATCAAGGAAATCTACAGATTGTAACGTGAGTACATGCATAAATTTTATACATATATTTGCAAGTTGGAATTTTTTACTACAATTGTGTGGTAACCAAAAAAAATAATGTAATTAAAAAATCTTTAAGAAATAATGCAGGTTGCAACGTTACAAATTGCACATATACAAGCTTGTTGGAGCATTTTGAAGTGTTGGGTAGCCAAAATTCACAGGATTTACTGGTAGGCAAAAGTTTGTTATATATTAATGTACCATTTTGTAACACATAATAACAAAAAAGGAGGGGAGACTTAATGAATTTTAATCTGTTTGTTTATACGAACAGATAAGAAGTCAGGGGGTGATGCCTAGTTACACACATCTTTTGTGTGCTCCATATGGTGCTGACGTAAGTCTTTGCTAAATAGATGAATTTAATGGCATGAAAACTTTGTTAGTATTGATGTTGATTTTTGTATTCTATTTTCTTGTCATTAGAACCAGCTTTACATAAGCACAAGCCGGACTGATCCAGTTGGACAAATCAAAACTGAGGAAGATGAAACTAATTTTGGATGGTGTGACTCCAATGAAGACATAGAGGGTACAAACCAAGTAAATGATGATTACATTGACAATCCAGGTAATATGGATTATATTAACACAGAGGTGTGTTGCTACGGCGATAATGAAGGAATTGTATGTGAAAATAGTGTTGCATCAATTTCTGAAAAAATCAATTCAGCTGATACTACCCAGGAACATCAAAGAGGAGGTAATGATGCAATGGCCGAAGATGAGGTAGGGAAGATGCAGTACAATGAGGGTGTTGAAGCAGCTCATGATACATAAATGGAGGTAGAGAGTAGACATGTGTCACATATAGATATGATTTTCTCTTATGAAAATGAAGCTCACATATTTTACAATCAGTATGCAAAAATAGTTGGATTTTCAGTGAACAAAGCAGGTAATTATACGCCTTGTTTGTTTCAGATTAAATTAAATGAAATTTTTTTATTTTTGTATAAGCCAAATGATGTAATGTTTTTGTCGGGGATTGAATTACGGCCCATTGCCATGGCCCACTCCCTGACGGCCCAATCGGACAGCCTACCAGGGCCCAGCTCCCTGGGAGGTTCTATCAGGCCCATGAGCATCCTGCCGAACAGCCTCCTAGCTGGCACGGTGCGACTTCGTATAATGTATGCTATACGAAGTTATTACGAAGTTTCCGGTGATGGTCGCGGCGAGGTTCCAGGCTTCTCCACCAAAACCGATGTCTGCATCCCTACAGATAAGCAGTCAGGGGGTGATGCTTAGTTACACACATCTTTTGCGTGCTCCATATGGTGCTGATGTAAGTTTTTGCTAAACAGATGAATTTAATGGCATGAAAACTTTGTTAGTATTGATGTTGATTTTTGTATTCTATTTTTCTTGTCATTAGAACTGGCTCTACATAAGCACAAGCCGGACTGATCCAGTTGGACAAATCATAACTGAGGAAGATAAAACTAATTTTGGATGGTGTGACTCCATTGAAGACATGGAGGGAGGGTACAAACCAAGTAAATGATGATTACATTGACAATACAGGTAATATGGATCATATTAACATAGAGGTGTGTTGCTACGGCAATAATGAAGGAATTGTATGTGAAAATAGTGTTGCATCGATTTCTAAAAAAATCAATTCAGCTGATACTACCCAAGAACATCAAAGAGGAGGTAATGATGCAATGGCAGAAGATGAGGTAGGGAAGATGCAGTACAATGAGAGTGTTGAAGCAACTCATGATACAAAAATGGAGGTAGAGAGTAGACATGTCCCATATATAGATATAATTTTCTCCGATGAAAATGAAGCTCACAGATTTTACAATCAGTATGCAAAAATAGTTGGATTTTCAGTGAACAAAGCAGGTAATTACCACAGCAGGAATACAAAGGGTCAGGATATAGTAACAAGGGTTACTTTCAGGTGTAACAAATTTGGAAAACAGAAGAAAGATAATGAGAAAGAGAAAATCTGTGGTAAGAAGAAACAAGGTGTGCCTAAAAGGATGAGTAATGTTGTTGAACTAACAGGATGTCAGGGAACAATGGTAATTGTTTTGAGAAATGATGTTCGGTGTGTTCGGAATATTATTTATGACATAACCATGAGCTGAGTCCGCCTGATGAAACAAAATTCCTACGATCACACAAATACATGACAAAAATGTATTATATCTACAAATACAATAGCACATAATCTAATCTATAATATTTGTCAACTACATTTTTCTTCCCAGGCGATGCTTCACTGACTGAGGGCATTGTGGTTGACAAAACCATCGAATTTTCATATGAAGAGCTTAGTAACACTACACAGGGCTTCAGCATAGATCATAAAAAAATTGGACAAGTGTGGTTTTGGCTCGGTTTATTATGCTGAGCTTAGAGGTGTGCTTAGTTTAACCTTTTTTCCTGGTATGGACATGGATAACCAATGCAATAAAAATACATTTCATACATTAGTAGATATCATGACCATATAACCCTGGATATGCAAAAAAGAAAAAACTAGATTTGCATAATCTACAAAAAAGTATTTCGAATTCCATATGAACCCTACAGATCTGAACTTACACGACTACTATACTTTCTGGGGAACTTACGTAGAGCCTATGGACACGAATCTACCCCGTGTGTACATAAGAACCAACTCTAACTTATACCTCGAATTCGTAATAAAAAATCACAAAAAAATTATGTAAAGGGCAAAGAAATAACCAGATCTGCATAATCTACAAGTCTCAAAAACTATTTCAAACTGATTATGAATTCTACAAATCTGCACTACACATTGCATGAATAAAATCATTGAATTTTTTTTGAAGAAAACCGAATCCAGCCAGTTGCCCTGAAAAAAAAGCAACAATAAAACACATCCGCACATTATAATCTCCTAGTGAGAACACAAACATACTGCATTGCCCTGTCCCCCAAAATCTCCTCAACGCGGAACATAGAAGATACAAAAAATGAGAATCGCAGAATATGATATTATCAGCAACCATAGCTACTGATCCCGTTATTCTCCCATTGAAAAATTTAGGTTCAGACATCTCAAAAATCTCAATCGCATACAGACGCAAAAATCGCGCGATGAGACACTTCAGTACCTATTGCAAACACAGATCTCCTCAACGCGGAACACCTGCACTCCCTGTCCCCAAAAACCTCCTCAACGCGGAACATAGAAGATACAAAAATAAAAAAATGAGAAGAGCAGAATATGATTAGCAACAACCATAGCTATGATCTTGTTATTCTCCCATCAGAAATTGTAGGTTCAGACATCTCAAAATCTCAATCGCATACAGACGCAGAAATCGCGCGACGAGACACCTACAATACCTACTGCCAAAACATATCACAAAATGCTAAGATGTAACATCTCCCGTAAATCAGAAACAAAACAAAGATGACTAAGAAAGGATTTCACTAACGAAGATCACAATAATCAAAACGAATCGACAAAAAAATCAATGCACCAAAAATACCCAAACTGGCATCATAGAACAATTCACTTCGCTGCGCCGGTTTCGACGGAGAAGATCACCGCCGACGAGCTTAGAGAAACGGCGACAGGCTCCTCCGGTCATCCAACAAAATCCCCCGCGGCGAGGAAAATAATGGCGGCTCTTCCTCCTCACCTTGTCTTGTCTCCCCTTTTCCCTTCAAGACAGCACGTTGAAAGCCAGGGATATATTTTCGGACAATATGTTGTGAGAGCGCGCGGATCGAGATACAAAAATTACACGTTGCAGGCTGGCCCGAAACGCACATCCACCTGCCCCCCGGCACGAACCGCCCACATATAAGCTTTTTTGGTTTTTCCAGAAAAGATCTACGTATTAGCTTGGTTTTAATTGCATGAGGTTGTTTTCGAGGTGAGAGTTATGGCTGTTGTGGGCCTACTACAAGCATGCAGTCTTTGGATTGGTGGGAGGACACAACTTTTTGGGTGAGAGGCTAAAAGAAGTAAATGATGGCACTACTTTCATAGCAATATTCCTAAGATTAAATGGGTAGTTGATCCGTTAATTACTTTTCTTGGTCTTTGTGATTTCCCTTAAACGTAGATCATTTGTGGACGGAGGCAAAAAATGAGAATAGCAGAATATGATTATGAGCAACCATAGCTACTGATCCCGTTATTCTCTCCTCGAAAAATTTAGGTTCATACATCTCAAAAATCTCAATCGCATACAGACGCAAAAATCATGCGATGAGAAACTTCAGTAACTATTGGAAACACAGATCTCCTCAACACGGAACACCTGCACTCCCTGTCCCCAAAAATCTCCTCAACGCGGAACATAGAAGATACAAAAAAAATGTGAAGAGCGGAATATGATTAGCAGCAACCATAGCTATGATCTTGTTATTCTCCCATAAGAAATTGTAGGTTCAGACATCTCAAAATCTCAATCACATACAGACGCAGAAATCGCGCGACGAGACACCTACAATACCTACTGCCAAAACATATCACAAAATGCTAAGATGTAACATCTCCCGTAAATCAGAAACAAAACGAAGATGGCTAAGAAAGGATTTCACTAACGAAGATCACAATAATCAAAACGAATCGACAAAAAAAATCAACGCACCAAAAATACCCAAACTCGCATCATAGAACAACTCACTTCGCTGCGCTGGTTTCGACGGAGAAGATCACCGCCAACGAGCTCAGAGAAATGGCGACAGGCTCCTCCGGTCGCCCAGCAAAATCCCCCGCGGCGAGGACAAAAAGGTGGCTCTTCCTCCTCACCTTGTCCGGTCTCCCCTTTTCCCTTCAAGACAGTACGTTGCGGGCTGGGGATTTATTTTCAGACAATACGTTGTGAGAACGCGCGGATAGAGATACAAAAATTACACGTTGCGGGCTAGTCCAAAACGCACGTCCACCTGCCCCCGGAGACGACCCCCCGGGCGCGGATCATAAAACATGAATCCAACAGCGCAAATAGATCGACTGAAAAAAAGAAAAATCTAAGTCAACTGTTAAATAGCCTTTCCCATATTATATTAATTCATTGCCTCGTCGTTGACACAGGGTTACTTGAGACGCAATTTCTTCCCTTGTTTTTTCTATGTCAAATAGGATAAAAAGATGACATGGTATAGAATTAATGTAGGAAGAGAAACATATGGTTTCTTATCTGGGAACATATGCTGTGCAATCACGCTTACGGTGCAATCACCGTGCAATTGAACTATCAAAAGTTGTAAAAAATTCTGAAAAAATTTGTACATGTACTTCATTATTTACTCTACCTATGTATGAAGTTTCAAATAAAAATTCATTATATATTAAGAGTTATAAAAAAAAGGAAAAAACGGCCAGTTTTGATAAGTTCAAAATTGATAGAATTTTATTTTTTTTGTAACTTTCAATATAGAATGAATTTGAACTTGAAATTTTATCTAGAGATAGAGTAAGTTGAAGAGTACATTTAAAAAAAAATTTAAAATTTTTTACAACTTTTAATAGTTCGATTGCACGGTGATTGCACCGTAAGCGTGATTGCACAGCATATGTTCCCTTCTTATCTAAGAAACCATTTCTACGTTCATCCGAAAACTTTAAAGTTAATGCACAGAGAGAAGGTGGATTTGAAAAAAGAAGAAGAAGAAAACATTAAAAATGGAAACAATGTTAAAATATAATACAACGGAGGCACCGTTTCTTCTATAGTTTTTAGGTGACAACACATATAGAAATAATGTTTCAAAATCTTGCATTGGAACTGCCATAAAATACATATTTGGCCTTTAATCGTTTGTACAAATATTTTTTTATAAACACGCTACACCTATAATATTATGAAATACTTTTGAGACAAATCTAGCATCTATATAAATAGTTCATAGTTTCATTATCTGAATCATAGTTTAGGGCGGTTTTCGCTGATAGGGCGACACGCATGGCTGATTTTGCCGATGTGGCATGCACATGGATCTATCTCTCCCTCAATTTTAATCGCTACATGCCATGCTACAAGAAATGGATCACGTATGTCACCATGTTAGCGAAAACCATCTCAAGCCGTTGTTGGACTTATCAAGGGACCATTGTTATCCGGTTTTGCTAAGAAAATGATAACACTTGTCCGCTATTTCTCATCAGAGACCAAATCGGTTCAATGACGATAGTTTTAGGGATAAAATACAATTTTCGGTTAAATTATGGGACCAAAAAAGCGTAAAATAGGGGACATGATAAGACATATGTTAGAACATCCCAACATGCCCTCTATATCTCCCTTTTAAAATACTGTTGGCCCTCCTCTATCCAGCTCTCTAAATAATTTTTACAACTTATGCATAAAAAGATTCATTTTCTGCAACAGTCCCTCTATATCTGCTACTATAAAGGGGCTGCTTGAAATGCTTTTAAGTGATTAAAACACCTGAACATATACTTCTATGAGCCCCGCTAGGATACTTTATATCAATGATTAGGGATCGCATAATATAGAAATAATTTATCTGCAATGGCGAAGACAAGGTGGGCTGGCAGGGGCTGACCCCCCTATGATTTATGTGTAATACTAAGTAGTATATAAGATGTTGTATCAAACCCAAGGCCATCTAATTAATTTACATGACTAATTTCAGTTCTAAGAAGTATGTTATTATGATTGATTAAACATACTCTCTCAACTAATTTATTTTATAAGACTAGCATAGTTCTTTAAAGTTTTCTTATCAAAGAAAATGATTTTAATTTATGAATTAATATATTTTCAAGCACATTACATATTATAACAAATATACTAAGGTACGTACTATATATTCAATAATAGTGTTAGTGCACAATATTTCGATAAGTTTACCAAAAATCCGCAGACCGCTTCTTGACGCTCACTTATATACATTTAGTGCTTGTCTAATTATAGCTCATATTACTGTTCAAACACTTCAAATATTTTTATTAGCTAGTTATCACCGTGTCCAATATGAACATAATTGTATTACTGGTGTGTAATCTTCCTTTATTCTAAAGAACTGCGTAACACTTGCTATACATATATACATATAAAAAATATAATCTATTTTATTTAGTTTTTGCCACACCACCCATAACTTAGCTCAATGTTATGTGAATATGCAAGAAAAAATATGCCATTTGATCACGGTTAAGTGTCCCACATATGACAATCTCCGCTAGGTACGATACTATTAGCATTGCTTTCTATACTACTATGGCATATTTGACTTGATTTATTACATGACGTAACAATATTTATACGAAACATTTTTCTGCAAATAGCTCGTTTTTAATATAATGATAGGACCATACTGCAAATTAGTTTGTTATGTGCCGGCCTCCTATGTTGAAATCCTGGCTCCGTCTCTGTTTATCTAGATATATCATCATACAATCTTGTAAAATGTTTGTTATTACTAATATTTATTTAGTTATATAGTATAGCGTTATTTTCACTATGAACTATCCTATTCCAGATGATTCATGCACGGGAAAACACCCTGGAAAGAAATGGTTGCTACCCTGGTACTGCGACTGTCTACCAGAATACTTGTGCTAGGGTACATAGCAGAACAAAGGAACAGCTCAGAAATCCTCAGAATCCATGGGTCGGGCTCGGATGTACACCAAATAACACCCAAATTAACACCGGCGATGGCGACGCGACGACTCGCTGACACTTGACGCCTCCCTCCCGCTGACTCAGCCGGGACACAGCAGCGAGAACAGCAGTACAGCGCGCAGCACTGCCCTCCCCGGGAAAGCAAGCAAGAACGCGAGGATCCCACCACCTTTGTGGCGAGCAGAGGCAAGAATCCCACCCCCGGATTCCCGGAAAATCTCCAGTCCAGCCAGCTCCGATGGCCGCCGCCGCCGCCGCCTCTTCCTCTCTGGCGAGGCGGGCCGTCTCCTGGCGCCGCTTGCTCTTCTCCCGCGCCTTCGCCGCCGCTGGCACTGAGCCGGCCAAGCGGGTGCTCGTGCCCGTCGCTGCCGGCACGGAGCCGGTCGAGGCGGCCGCCACCGCCGACATCCTCAACCGCGCCGGCGCGCGGGTCACGGTCGCCACTGCCGACCCCGGCGGCGATGACGGCCTTGTCGTGGAGGCCGCCTACGGGGTCAAGCTCGTCGCCGACGGCCGCGTCTCTGACCTGGAAGGCGAGGCCTTCGACCTCATCGCCCTACCGGTGCGTCCGCCTCCTACCCACCCCCACCCACCTAGCCTGCACATGCTCCCAAAAAATTTGCCCTTTTTCCTGAATTACCAATCGCCAAACCTTCTTCCTGCCTTACTGTACCATTGCTTTGCAGGCTGTATCTTGAACATGTTGGGATGCATAAATAATTGCCTTTTTGCCACCCTCCAGATGGATTGCTGATGCATAAGACTAGGGATTGTTGTGTGGCTTGATCGTGGTTAATTTGGTGTAGGGGGGAATGCCGGGATCAGTTAATCTTAGAGATTGCAAGGTACTAGAGAAGATGGTCAAGAAGCAGGCGGAGGAGGGGAGCTTGTACGGTGCCATCTGCGCTGCGCCAGCAGTGACGCTGGCCCATTGGGGCATGCTCAAGGGTTTAAAGGTGAATAATTGATCAACATTTTGGATCACCGCACTGCTATGAGATGAGAGGTTTTGTAATTTTGTTAGAAGGGTGTATCATGCCGAGAAATTGACGCGCTTTCTTATTCCAGGCGACATGCTACCCATCGTTCATGGAGAAGTTTACTGCTGAGGTGATCCCTGTGAGCTCAAGGGTGGTGGTGGATAGAAATGTGGTGACTGGCCAGGGTCCAGGAACAGCAATTGAGTTTGCTCTTGCTTTGGTGGAACAACTATATGGCAAAGAGAAGAGGGCGGAGGTTACTGGACCTTTGGTAAGCTGTAAACCGTGGCATCCTTACATATGCTTCTCTCTGCTATGATAACTGATGTTTTGACATTAACAGTGATAACACGATAAATCTGAATAGATGATTCTATGATAAAAGAATTTTGTTAACAAGGGTGACAAGTGGAAATTTGTTAATTTACACCTGTAATAATTTTATGTCAATCAGTTGCTGAATGAATTTTGGTTTTATCCTACGAGTTAAAGGAGGGCACAAGTGCACAGTAGAATTCTGTTTAGGTCTGCAGGGCTGACTATAGGCCTTATACATTTCAGCTTAGTGTAGCGTAGCGTAGCGTTTCAGTACTCTCAAATTTTATTGAAATGCTACGCTATGCCACGTTAAGCTGAAATGTACAAGGCCATAGTGTTTTCTACTCTCCGTAAACAATCTATTTATATCTATTATAATAAGATCCTATATGATTTGTACATGGAATAGTGTTTTCTACACATTTCATTGATAGTTGTTCAATTTGTTTCTTGAGTCACATTTTCCATCAATCTCAACGTCTTAAACTTAAGACTTTCATTATCTGGTGTTTATACAATTTTTATCATTAGTATGTGCGCCCTCAACATGGAACTGAATATACCATTGAAGAATTTAATTCGGTTGAATGGAAATGCGGCAGTACACCTCAGGTATGAGATCAAATTGACTTTTACTTGTTAAAAAAAATATTTCTTGTGGAATTCCTTTGTTTTATATTATTGCTTCTGATAAAATTACTCTTGAGCATATGCTTTCTCTACCCTCAACAGTTTTGGTGTGGATACCTTAAAATGAATGTTATTGTTTCCAGACATCTTTCCATATTGACACTAGAACGTCTCCATAAACTTAAATAGTCAGGGCTAGAATTCCTGGTTTACATTAGAACGTAGTGGAATGTTAATTTGTAAATGATTCAGTGTGAATGATCACTGATGCATAATAGCATATCGGTTTTTTTTTGGCATAGTATGCTAGTGCATTTGTTTAGGTAATGTGGGAGAGTAGACAGTGGAGTGTCATAGCATTTGTTTGTGTAGGGTGAGAGAATAAATAGTAGAGGAACAAAACATGTCCTACAGAGCAGGATTGCAATTAAAAACAAGGCCCTCTCATGTCAGAGTATGTATTCATGTACAGACTATTCAATATGCCATAATTGATAGTTGGTATTGTAGAACATACATGTCATCAGTTTGCAACTAATTGGTTCTTATGGGGTGTTTAACAAATAGTTGCACCGCACCTTAATGTTAGATGATTGATTGTTATTCATAGGAGCAGACTGTTTTTAACGAGGACCATTTCATGTACATTAAAAGGACATAAAACAACCACATACATGATATTAATACTTATTATAAAGCTTAATCTGAGTTGGCTTAATAATTAATATATATTTATTTATTTATTTATTTATTTGCTGTTGTGTTTGCATTTATATACCCTGCAGGTTCTTGTGCCAATTGCTAATGGCTCTGAGGAAATGGAAGCTATTACTCTAATAGATGTCTTGCGTAGAGCAGGAGCAAATGTGACTGTGGCATCAGTCGAAGACAAGTTGCAAATTCTGACCCGCCGCCACAAGTTTAATCTAATAGCTGATATGATGTTGGATGAAGCTGCTAAAATGGAATTTGATCTGATTGTTATGCCGGTACATAGTTGCCAACTTACTTTTTTCTACTCTTGAGAATACTTCAATGACACTGGTGTCTATTGTATACAGGGTGGTCTGCCAGGTGCGCAAAAATTTGCCAGTACAGAGAAACTTGTTAATTTACTGAAGAAACAAGTTGAATCAAATAAACCCTATGGTGCAATATGTGCTTCCCCAGCTCATGTCCTTGAGCCCCACGGTTTACTGATGGTACACTTTTGTATACCATGATTACAATATTTATATGTGCATTCCCCTAAAAACAATATTTATATGTGCATTAAACCTGTAATATTCTCAGTACTCAGTACCATGCATATAAAAGACCACGATCCCATGGCATCTTATTTCATAGAGATAGCAGTAAACAAGTTCTTGCACAGGTTGAGGAACATATCACCTTTAAATCTGTATTAATTTGGCAGTGCTTTCACCGTTTCAGGGAAAGAAGGCAACAGCATTTCCACCCATGGCACACCTGCTCGCAGACCAAAGTGCATGCGAGAGTAGGGTTGTAGTCGACAGTAACCTTATCACTAGTAAAGCCCCAGGGACTGCGACAGAGTTTTCTCTAGCCATTGTTGAGAAGCTTTTTGGTCGGCAGAAAGCAGCCAGTATAGCGAAGGAGTTGGTTTTTATGTGATGAAACAAACTGAGCTGGTGTCGTATCTCGTATGCAATATAATCATGTGGTCAACATGGCAGGCACCTGCTAGTGATGCTTCCATGTATATATGCCTGCGCTGGTTGGAGCTGCTTGTGCACTAGATGGGACTAGAAATGCATACTGTCTACTTATTCACAGCATACTCAAGGAATCTGAAAACCTGCAAAAACTAAAAGAATCAGTTGTTGAGAATGAAGCTGTTTGATCGAGATGAATAACTTGACCTTGCCATTGATGTGGTCATGTCATACTAACCTGTACGTAAATTCTGATGTTTGCGTTTTACTCTTCTGTACTTATAAACACCTCTGTGCTCACTGGTTGTAGCATAATCAACATTTTTTTTTTGGCGCTGTTCTGTGCATGCATGTTTCTTCTGTTTTTTTTTTTGTGTGCATACATGCTTGAGGTTCTGCATCGGATTCAGATATTAAATACTAACAATATATATCTTAGGCAATCTGGTATGTAAATTTCTCTTGAGCTTCTGTGTACTCCTAGGCTGTTGCTTACGAATTATAATAAATCTTTGGATTATTTTTTGCGTGTCACAAGTGTCAGAGTCCCATCGGCGCCATCAATGAAGCACCGCGTGCTTGCTTTCTTGTGGTCTTGGACTCTTCGTTTCATTGCCACTAGTTCCATTTATAATTAACATTAGAAAGCCGTCCATAATGTGTAAGCTACCCATCATCCCACAATCTAGTGAAATAGAGGGAACTCCTACCCTCTTTTGAGGGCCGGGCCCATAGGCTAGTGATATAGTCCTTCTGTTCTTTTTTATTCGACGTCTTTGACTTTTGTACATATCTTTGGCTATTCGTTTTTTATTTTGTTGTGATATGTTCTTATCAATAAAGGTGCTTTAAACATGACTTATTTTTTCCATGTTTGCACTAAAATTTTTAATAAGACGAGTGATCAAATGTGTGTCTAAAAGTAAAAGGCGTCAAATAAAAAAAGATGGAATAGAAGAGAGGAAGGAGTGGGATGAGCATACGAGAGCAAATGGCGGTGGGTCAGCTCTTTGGAGCTACGTATAAAATATGCTTGGTTCATCAATCCATGATTATCTAGAACGAGATTTAAGGCCCAGTTCTTTTCAGCTTATCAGCTTAACGGCTTAACAGCTTAACAACTTATCTACGTTTTAAAAAGACATTTGCTTTGAGTTTTTTTGCATCTGTTTTTTCGTTGTTTTGAAGATGGGTTCTAACGCTTTAAAAAGCAAGTCAAACGAAATGGATCCGAATCTCGAGACTACCTCGAGAAGCTCTCAAAGTTCAGTCATTTCAGCCGTTCAGATCAGCTCAAAAGAACAGGACCTTAGGGAAGGATGAATTGGTGATCCATGAAATCACCATAGTAGCTTGTTTGGTTGTGTTGAAACGAACTGGTCTTGGACAAAACTCGTTGGTCTTTTCTTCCTAATTCGACAGCCACATAACCGCCGCAACCTCTAGAATTTATTTATGGTCAACGATTTTTTGACCAATTCCTTGCATCACCGTAACCATATCATTCCTTCCACAGATCCCTCATGTTTAATCTCTACAATGGACCTCCGGCATCGAGTGATCTTCCAAGTGTGCATCACCAATAGGTTCATCTTGACATTGCCATATGCTCATCCGTATGTTGGACTTCCTTGGATGTTGCGAGTCCTCGGCACCACCACTTATTCCTATCACATGTCGCTAGTTCCTTGTACTGCCACTAATTTAGTCCATCGTAGCCTATGTTGTGTCCTAATACTCGGTATTTCTACCTAATCATCTATGATCGAATACTAGTTTTAGAAGATCATAGCTAGTATCTCACAATAAACAGTGAAATTGGACATCATCATATCATGAATTTAACTAACAAAGCACCAGGTTTATATTTAATATTATCCAATTTACATAGACAATAATAATCTTGTATTAAATCACAAATCAGAGTAAAGTAGCGAAAGATAACAATGATATTTAATTGGCCTACTCAAAATACACAGTTAGTATTCCTCCTCATCTTGGAAAGGATCCTCTTGATCCCAAACTGAACTTGAACCTTCGCCTGAATCAAATTATTCGTTGTCGATATAATAAGTACACGACTACTCAGCAAGCAATCCTTAATATGAATGCAGGTAACAAAAAAGGGATAACTGTTTTGCTAAAACAACACCTATCTACTCAATTTGCTGTGATAGCATTATTATTTATTGAACACCAGGTGAACACCCTCTAACGACACAAGCTTAACCAAAGGATGGCTAATTGGCTCAACAGGCACTCCCTGTCTCTGACAACACGAGTTTAGCCAAAGGATGCTGATGCCTTTTGCTATTTTAGTTAAAGATATAACCTATCTTGTTTTATGTACTTGCTGAGTTCTATACTCACTCTTGCTTTTATGTTTTTTTAGGTGACCATTGAAGCATGCATGGGATGGGCGTAGTTCACTATTGCTACACTCACGTTAAACAACACATTCAACCCTTAGTGATTCAAATAAACTTAGTTGCTTGATATTAGAGCTTGGAAATATTAGTTTTCATTCGTTGGTTAAATATTAAGTTGGATCGTTATTGTTGGTGTTGATTGAATTTAATGCCTGGATGGTACTTCAATTAGGCTTAAAGGTTTCAAGACAATTTTGTTTTAAATTGGTGTGATGGCTTAATATTGTGATATTATGATTCCTTTGTGCAAAAGTGATCGATCTATAGGGGATATGCTGCCGAAATTTTCTTTGTATTGTTTTTTGTAAGCTGTGCTCATAACACTTGACTATTTAGGTCGGGGTGTTACATGCATCCTGCCGAACAGCTTCCTAGTTGGCGTGGTGCGTAACGGCCAAGGATTCCTGTTTGAGTCCGACTCGAACAAGAGTTCTGCACGGCTACGTGAAGAACCAGACGTGGTTTCCCCGATTGGAACAGATGTCGTGATCCCCAAGAATTGGAGTATACCTTATCTACCTCGGGATGTATTTGGCATGTGTACGGGTTCGTTACGGTCTCGTAGTCAGCCCGGCCCGATTATCCCCTGGTAGGTCGGTTGTTCATCACTATATAAACCAAGCCCCTACGGCGTGTAGAGGGCACTGGCCAATCCTGCGCGACTTGAAGCTAAGATCGCATATTAGTTTCCTGTACACCCATAATCTCGCTGAGACTTGTTCTTCTAGTCGAGCTTTCTCTTGTAATCCTCTTTGATATAAAGAAAGGCTGGACGTAGGGTTATTATCTCTTCGATAGGCCTGAACCAAGATAAAAACTCAGTGTCTCCCTGTTGCTCGTTGATTGCTGTTCGCTTTGTTCGGCGTGTCTCCTATCTCCCTTTCTCAAGAACCTTAGTTGACTTGGGACCGATATCCCAACCGTCGATAGAATGAGTGTCGCCACCACTATGACTCATGTGCACCGCCCTACTCCTTGCCCTACATAGACTTGTGGAGCGTAGCCATCGCTAAAATATGACGCTGGCCATACTGAGGCCTCTACTGCTCCCCTCACTGTTGTTGTGACCGTTATCGTCGCTCCAGAAGATGTCGAACGTTTCTGTCGCTGTTGTCTAATGCCCAATAGAGTGTCGTGCCTGCTATCATCTTCGCATGTGTCGTCTTGACGAATGAGTGTCGCCGCCACTGTGCGTCCTATGTACGACCCTACTCGTTGTCCAACGTAGCCTTGTCGGTGGAGCGTAGCCACCAACAAAGGATGATGTTGCCTATGCTGAGGCCGTTGCCGCTCCCCTCACTACCACCACGACCATCATTGTCGATCCAAAGGAGGGCGCTATGGTAAAAATACATTGTGCACCGCCATCATCCATAGCTCGCCGTCGATCCCATCTTTCATTCATTACCATCCAAGGTGAGGTTCCTTGTAGAATGTTCTCACCATGAGGAGATATTATAGGAGAATGACTAGGGGGAGAGGGGGAAAGATCCATGAAGGGGAGAGGAAGTCAAGAAGGGGAAGAAGAAAAGGTTAGGGAAGGTGGAGCCTTTTCTCGGTGCATAGGGTTCTTCTTTGGTTAGATTGGGGTAACAATTCCTTTAGCTCGATGATAATTCTTGTATTATGCGATGGCCGGACGAGGAGTATTGTCATATAGAAGTGTTTGTGGTTGGAGAAGCGGGATCAATATTATCCACACATCATCCTAGTTCTCGCATTTGGAAGGAAAATGTACGTTAAATAAATTCTTGCTTGATGATATATGCTTATGTGGTTGCTTTGTGATTGTTCTTATCATATGGTTGGGTGTTTGGTTTTAGTATTTGTAGACGTGAATGAGTTATTATGCAATCTATAACTGATTGATGAAGGTGAGTTTTAGTTGAATGATAGTGGCAACATTATTGCATCATGTAGCGTATGGGCCAGGTCGACAAGAAAATTTTATAATTAGTTCAATGAAGTTGGTGAAAAAGTTATATGACTAATCTGGAGTGTTATGAAGAAGACCTATTTTGGTAGGCACTCCATGGGAGTGGATCAATTGATCCCACTTGAAATAGGACGAGCAATGTGTAGTTGACGGATACACATATAGTTATACTGGTATGAGCTCAACAACACAAATAAACGTATGTGCATTGAATTTCATATAATGCATGAGAAGTGGATTACAAGGATCTATTCTTATAATAATTGTTTTAATATGGATTTATTGACAAACTTTTGTTATCTCACTTCACTTGGCTATACATATACTTTGCTAAGTATTTTTTTAAAATATTCACTTTTACTTTTATTTGTTTTCTAGGTAACAGAAGATAATACCATGCATGTCACTTGGCAAGTACGTAGCATATAGACAGAAGCTCTCACTGCATTTCATATTAAAATTAGTGAACATATTTACATAGTGTATAATTTAGATACATCTATGGCTTCAATTTGATGATAATTTAGGTTATGCTCTATATTTAAATTTGTATATAATATTCTTGTCTAGTGTTTGGCGTAAGATGGTAATTGCCTTTATCGCCACCAAAAGTAAGAGAGGTAAATGATGGTTATGATGAGTTCCCATTTAGGTGGGACTGATGTTTAGTCTGTGAAGGCTTGTTTCTGTTGGAATTTAGTTATATTATTGAAATTATGATCATTTGCAACGCCTTTGTTGTTTAGATGTATAGAATTTATGGAAAAATACTATCAAAATTTCTATGTTTTTAGGTGTCTGTAGTATTCTGAACCCTGGTTGGATGAGATGTTATAGAAGGGTTGTATCTAGAAAAAGCCAGCTATAGAACAATCTAAAATCAGTGCCTTTGCTATGTACCATTATGAATTCTCCCCTTTGCCAGAAGACACTAAATCTGCTCTTCTTTGCCAAAAGACACTCCCTCTAATGGAATATGTTATGTGGCCACATATGAGAGAGAAACAAGGATAAAATGTTCATTTTGCACTTGTAGTTGAGCAAAGTGCTATGAGCTAGGCATTAAAAAATATAGATTAAACTAGGAAAAATTGGCATTCCCATTTGATCCTAAGCAACATAAAAATACATCAACACATTTCATAAATATAAAATTTCACACATTAACAAAGATTTAAATGAATCAAATTCAAATTCAACCTTTCTAGTTGACCATTAAGAAACATAAATATTTACCAACACATTTTATAAATACAAATTTCACACATAATGTAGCTTCACATGCACCAATTCAACACATAGCATCAATATAGGTTGATTTTTTTTGGTTTTTCTGTATTTCATATCAGTTTGCTCAACTTTAAGAGCAAAATATACCTTTTACCCCCCCTCTATCCTATGGCCAGAAATAATATTCTATAGGAGAGTGTACTATCAAAGTAAAGTAAATTTGAAGTATCTTCCAGCAAAATAATGATAAGTATCCGTAAGGATATCTCATAAAACACACTAATTTTAGAATACAGTACAAATAGTAAACGATATAAGACACTCATAAAATATCGTGTAAAACACTAATACAATATCATATGAAACACACACAAAATATATTACATAAAACATGTAAAGCATCGCATAAAACATCAGTACCGTTCGTCTATCCGTTGGTATTCCACAATTCCTGTCTAGAATATCCCAGATCGGAATTTGCCTCGTATCTGTAGCCGTCTCGAAACAAAATTTCTTCTAAATACCATGATGCTTTTAGTTCGGCCTCCGTCGGCTGTCGCTGGTCGATGTCTTGGGGTGAACAAAGGAGATACACGTATAAAAAAGGGGACGACTAGCCCACGGTGTCCCGTCGGGAGCCCACCCCGACGGGATACCTCCCGTCCACTCACCGCCTCCTTCCTGGCGCGCCCTCCCCGCCTCCGCCGCCTCCTTCCTAACACTATTGGCCCCCCCTATCTAGCTCTCTAATTTTTTTTTTACAACTTATGCATTAAAAGATTCATTTCGTCCAACAGTCTATCTATATCTGCTACTATAAAGGGGCTTTTTGAAATGCTCTTAAGTGATTAAAACCTCTGAACATATACTGCTATGAGCCTCGCTAGGATACTTTATATCAATGATTGGGGATCGCATAATATAGAAATAATTTATCTGGATTTATCGCCATATAATCTTGTATAATGTTAGTCATTACTAATATTTTAGTTATATAGTCTAGCGTTATTTTCACTATGAACTATCCTATTCCAGATGATTCATGCACGGGAAAACACCCTCGAAAGAAATGGTTGCTACCGTGGTACTGCGACTGTCTACCAGAATACTTGTGCTAGGGTACATAGCAGAACAAAGGAACAGCTCAGAAATCCTCAGAATCCAGGGGTCGGGCTCGGATGTACACCAAAATAACACCGGCGATGGCGACGCGACGAGTACGACTCGCTGACACTTGACGCCGCCCTCCCCCTGACTCAGCCGGGACACAGCAGCAGCGAGAACAACAGTACAGCGCGCAGCACTGCCCTCCCCGGGAAAGCAAGCAAGAACGCGAGGATCCCACCACCTTTGTGGCGAGCAGAGGCAAGAATCCCACCCCCGGATTCCCGGAAAATCTCCAGTCCAGCCAGCTCCGATGGCCGCCGCCGCCGCCGCCTCTTCCTCTCTGGCGAGGCGGGCCGTCTCCTGGCGCCGCTTGCTCTTCTCCCGCGCCTTCGCCGCCGCTGGCACTGAGCCGGCCAAGCGGGTGCTCGTGCCCGTCGCTGCCGGCACGGAGCCGGTCGAGGCGGCCGCCACCGCCGACGTCCTCAACCGCGCCGGCGCGCGGGTCACGGTCGCCACCGTCGGAAATGCGGGCGATGACGGCCGCGTCGTGCTGGCCGCCTACGGGGTCAAGCTCGTCGCCGACGGCCGCGTCGACGACCTGCAAGGCGAGGCCTTCGACCTCATCGCCCTGCCGGTGTGTCCGCCTCCTACCCACATCTACACTCTTCTAAACATGCTCCCAAATCAGCCACTGAATGAACAACTGTCAAAGCCAAATCTGCCTCATTTGTAACCATTGCTTCGTACTCTAATAACTTCAATGTGTTGATGCATAATACGAGTTGGGGTGGTTGTGTGGCGTGATTCATGGTTAATTTGGTGTAGGGAGGAATGCCAGGATCAGTTAACCTCAGAGATTGCAAGGTGCTGGAGAAGATGGTTAAGAAGCAGGCAGAAGAGGGGGGCTTCTATGGCGGCATATGCGCTGCGCCAGCAGTGGCGCTGGACCACTGGGGCATGCTCAAAGGCTTTAAGGTGCATAACTGATAGACAGTTAGGTTCATTTGACTGTTCCAACTTACAAGTTACAGAGCCACAAAAAAAAACTTACAAGTTACAGGAGCGATGTTGTTAACTTGGAAAGATTTTATCATGGAGAGAATCTGCGCGTTTAATCCATTATTTCAGGCAACTTGTCACCCATCGTTCATGGAGAGGTTCACTGCTGAGGTGATCCCTTTAAACTCGAGGGTGGTGGTGGATAGAAATGTGGTGACCAGCCAGGGTCCAGGAACAGCAATCGAGTTTGGTCTTACTCTGGTAGAGCAGCTGTATGGCAAAGAGAAGATGGAGGAGGTTGCTGGACCTTTGGTAAGCCGTACACCATGGCATTGTTTCTCTTTACATTGGTAAGCCGTACAACCGAGTTTTGTCATTTACACCTACAGTGATTTGATATCAATCGGTTTCCTGAATTAGTTTTAGCTTCACCCTACAAGATAACATTAGTGCACATTGGAATTATGTTTAGGCGGACAGGGTTGGGATAGTCCAATGTGCTAATCGGACAGTCTTTTCTCTATGATCTCCTTAAACCATGTAGTGATATCTGTTAACAATATCCTAAATGATCTGTACATGCAGTAGTGTTTTCTGCACATTTCACTGATATCTGTTCAATTGATTTTTTAAGGTGCGTATTCTGTTAATCTTGATGACTTGAACTTTCATTATCTGGTATTTGTGCAATTGTTGTTGATCATTAGTATGTGCGCCCTCAACCTGGAGCTAAATATACCATCAAAGAGTTTAATTCAGTTGAATGGAAATGCAGAAGTCCACCCCAGGTATGAGCTGAAGTTGAATTCTATTTCTTGAAAATTACATTTTAGGTTGCTTTCTGCTTTTCTTCTGGAATTTCTGTCTTTTATGTTGCTGCTTCTAATAAACACACAGAGAGCATATATGATTTCTTTCTGTATCCTCTTACAATCTTCGTGTGCTACCTTAGATGAATGTTCATGGTTCCAAACATTTTGTTTAAACTTGGCACTAGAACATATCCTTAAACTTAATGGCCAGGGCTATAATATTTGTAAACTTTTTGTAAAAGAACTAGAATTAATATGCCTGATCGATGTGAGAAGTGGCATGTTATTATTGTGCATGATTTGTTATGAATGGTCACTGATGCATGGCAGCATATTGGCTTTTTTGTATATAGTTTGTCGGTGCATTTCTTTGGGTAATGTGCGAGAGGGGAGGAACAAACATATGCGACAGAGTAGGATAGAGATAAAACAAGGCTGTCCAATGGCATAGAGTATTCAAATGTATATTCCATAGCTAATGCTTTAATGTTATAGAGCATGCATATCAATATCATCAATTTTCGTGTAGTTGGTTCATATGGGTGTTTGACCAGTGAGGAATTTTAGAAGTGTAGCAGTTCAACTGACAAGTGGTCAAGGTGGAACCTTTGTATCATGCTTTGCTAGTCAAGAGTAATCAAGGTGGCAGTGAAAGGACCGAAAAGAAAAACAAGAATGGCAAAGACATTGGTGAAAGCCGAACCGTGTTACCAAACATCGTGTCTCATATCGATCATATTTTGCAATGGTGTCATGTTGGATTGTGCATCTTAGGGGCTGAAAATAATTCCATTTATATTAAAGAGACTATTTCATGTACATTAGGTCAACATACTTTTGTGTTATGGAGTTTACCGTTGTTTTTACTCCTTGCAGGTTCTTGTGCCAATTGCTAATGGCTCAGAAGAAATGGAGGCTCTTAATTTAATAGATGTCTTGCGCAGAGCAGGAGCAAATGTGATTGTTGCATCAGTCGAGGACCAACTGCAAATTGTGACCCGTCACCAGAAGTTCAATTTAATAGCTGATGTGATGCTGGACGAAGCTGCTAAAAAACAATTTGATCTGATTGTCATGCCGGTACATAGCTGCTGAGTTTTTTTTTCTTAATCTGGTGCTACTCTTTAGAGTACTTAATTGACTATCACTGTTGTTTATTGTATACAGGGTGGTCTGCCAGGTGCTCAAAAGTTTGCTAGTACAAAGATACTTGTTAATTTACTAAAGGAACAAGCTGAGTCTAATAAATTCTATGGTGCAATATGTGCTTCCCCGGCTTATGTCCTCGAGCCCCACGGTTTACTGAAGGTATTCCCTTTGTATATACCATTATGACATTATTTATTGGCCTTATTTATTTATGCATTAGTCATGTGATATTTTCAGTAGTCAGTATCATGCACAGACATGTTTATGGTTCCATGACATTTCATTTTATAGAGATAGCAGCAAACAAGTCATTGCACAGACAGAGCAACAGATCACATTTTAATCTGCATTAACATGGAAGTGCTTATGTAACTTTATTAGGGGAAGAAGGCAACTGCATTTCCACCCATGGCACACCTGCTCACAGATCAGAGTGCGTGTGAGAGTAGGGTTGTGGTCGACGGTAACCTTATCACTAGCCAAGCCCCAGGGACTGCGACAGAGTTTGCTCTAGCCATTATTGAGAAGTTATTTGGGCGAGAGAAAGCATCCAGTGTAGCTAAGGAGTTGGTTTTTATGTAATAGCAAATGCAATATTTCTGCCATGAGACTCAATTTGCATACTGCTTCCACTGCTTGTATAACACGTGGCTGTTTGTATAATATATGGGACACAACAAACTGAGGGAGCAGGTATACCGGTGGGGGAAAATCGGATATTTGCCCCAAAGTTGATGCGCCCCTGGATATTTATCCAAAGTTGATGTGCCTCTGGATATTTGCCCCACTTGGCTTTTTTTGTGTTTGCTTTTGCATCAGGGGGCTGAATGGAAAATTTCCAAAACACATGGAACACTCGTTCTCTCCCTCCAGATTCTCCTTCTCTCCCAGAAACGTTGGTCTGCCTCCCATATCGCTGCCTCTCTCCCAAATCGCACTCTCCTCTCCCTCCCAAATCGTTGTTTTGAATGAAAAATGGATACGTGGATTATTGAATGGCATATGTCATCAAGAAAAAGCCTCAGTTTATATTAGAAACATCACAATAAGCAAGCATCTTACATATTGCTTACACTTAACACATAGCCAAAAAAGATTGGTCATAGCCACAAAAGGGGATGCATGAGCACTATTTGGTCACCTTTATTAGCACTTAGCAGCTCAGTTGTAAGTCTGTGGTTGGGTTGTCGTGTAATAGATCAAACTTGATTTAACATTTTTGCCCAAGTACATTTATCGATCGATGCAAAGGTATAACTAGAATTTGCTTGCAGTGTTGCCGTATGGTACACAATCCATACATTGAGGATGAAGTGTTACCTTGCTTGTAGCCGACGGGAACCCCGGCACGCAGCGAGACTCCGGGGAGGGCGCGGAGGACGCGCGAGACGGCGCGTGGGCCAGCGCGGAGGACGCGGGAGGCGGCGCGGGGGCCGGCGCGGGAGGCTGCTGGGAGGGCGCGCGAGCCTCCAGGGAGGGCGCGCCGGCCGGCAGGGTGCGGCTCGCCATGGTGGCGCCGGCGACGAGATGGATGGCGGCAGGAAGATGAACAGTCGCTCCCTCTCGCTCAGGCGCGGGATCACCGCGAGCGCTCGTTTTGCAATTTTCCATTCACCCCCCTGATACAAAAGCATAACCAGATGAGGCCAAGTAGGACAAATATCCAGAGACACATCAACTTTGGGTAAATATCCAGGGGCACATCAACTCTGGGGCAAATATCCGATTTTCCCTAGTGGGGGCGTAGTGCAGTACTACCATGTGTTAACATGGCAGGCACATGTTACTCTGTTAGTGTAGTTGTTAGGAAACAATCTCGTGGTTTTTTTCCTCTCTATTTTGATTTTGGAGAGGTTTTTTCCATGTTAAAATCCTGTGTTTGTGCCTTCTATTCCTAACAAGTGGTATCAGAGCCCTTCGATCCTACGGCCTGAGTTCCTCGCGGGTGAAAACCCTGGCTACCCACAAATTTCCCTGCAGCCGCCGTCGTTCCAAGCCGCCGGCCTCCGTTCAACCCGCCGCCTCGCGTCAGTATCCCGGCGCCGCCCGTCGCCTCCTGCCCAGCTGCTGTTGCAGTTCCCGTCGCCGGCTGCGCGTCGGCCTTCTGACCCGCCGCGCCGTTCTCCGCGAGTGCCTCGCGGCCCACGCCGCCTGCTGTCCCGAGCCGACCTGTGCTCGACGCCGCGAGTCCTCACGCCACCGTGGTGTGCTCTGCACCTGGCCGCCATCGCGTTCCAAGTCCATGCCATGCTGTGATTAGCAAAAGGCTTTGCTCCGTTTCCCGTGCGCAAAAAGGATTTGCATTGAGTGCTTGCGTACAGTCAGAGAAAATTTATTTATCTTTGTTTTGCTTGGTGCACATCAGATCCTACCAGGAAGTCAATTTATGTGTTGATTCTAATTGGCCATCTTCCAGGGATATTTCAATTTAAGTTCCTGTTTTTTCGCTTGTCATTATGTCTGCTAAACTTGACATTGCGAAGTTCGATGGCAAGATCAGTTTTTATCTGATTGTCATGCCGGTACATAGCTGCTGAGTTTTTTTTTCTTAATCGGGTGCTACTCTTTAGCGTACTTAATTGACTATCACTGTTGTTTATTGTATACAGGGTGGTCTGCCAGGTGCTAAAAAATTTGCTAGTACAAAGATACTTGTTAATTTACTAAAGGAACAAGCTGAGTCTAATAAATTCTATGGTGCAATATGTGCTTCCCCGGCTTATGTCCTCGAGCCCCACGGTTTACTGAAGGTATTCCCTTTGTATATACCATTATGACATTATTTATTGGCCTTATTTATTTATGCATTAGTCATGTGATATTTTCAGTAGTCAGTATCATGCACAGACATGTTTATGGTTCCATGACATTTCATTTTATAGAGATAGCAGCAAACAAGTCATTGCACAGACAGAGCAACAGATCACATTTTAATCTGCATTAACATGGAAGTGCTTATGTAACTTTATTAGGGGAAGAAGGCAACTGCATTTCCACCCATGGCACACCTGCTCACAGATCAGAGTGCGTGTGAGAGTAGGGTTGTGGTCGACGGTAACCTTATCACTAGCCAAGCCCCAGGGACTGCGACAGAGTTTGCTCTAGCCATTATTGAGAAGTTATTTGGGCGAGAGAAAGCATCCAGTGTAGCTAAGGAGTTGGTTTTTATGTAATAGCAAATGCAATATTTCTGCCATGAGACTCAATTTGCATACTGCTTCCACTGCTTGTATAACACGTGGGCTGTTTGTATACTATATGGGACACAACAAACTGAGCAGGTATAGTGGTGGCGTAGTGCAGTACTACCATGTGTTAACATGGCAGGCACCTGTTACTCTGTTAGTGTAGTGATGTGCTTCTGTGAGTATTAGCCGAGTTGCCCATGGGTTGCAGTGTTTCCTTACTGCAAAGGGCAGGATATTCGCCATTCCATTCAAGAAAGAAGAAAATCTACACACAGCAATAGTGGACACTTTGAAGTCAGATGATCAACATGCTCACAAATTTCACAAAAGATATTTGCAGTGCATTCCGACACCAAATGACCCTTCTGGTAACATCGATAACAGATTATTTTTAGTTTTTGACCATCCCCTACTGCTGCAACCTGAGTCTCCTTGCCTTTATCGTCCTGAACTTCCACCGTAGCCTTCCCCAAAACTTGATTAGATTGAGCACCAGTAATACCAGCAGATGAATTGAACTGACCTCTGGAACCAGATGTTGTAGAAGCTTCAACTACTTCAGGAATCACATCTCGAGTGCTGTTTCGACCTCCTCTTTCTGCCCAAATCGTCTGGTAAGAATTTTGCTACCATCTTCCACCTCTAGCGCCCTGTCCACGACCGCCATAAGCCCAACCAGTCCACCCAGATCCAAATTTAATTGATTGGCAAAGTTTAGCCAATAGATTAGCTAATGTTGAGTTAAATACTCAAAAAGACATTTTTAGTTGGATGTTACATAAGAGTGGTCAATTTTCAGTTCAGTCTATGTACTAAAGATTAGTGAATATGGATGTGTCGGGTATGAACAGATTTCTTTAGAAGTTAAAGCTACCTTTAAAGATAAAAATTTTCTTGTGGTACCTAGGCAGAGGGATTATTCTAACAAAAGATAACCTTGCAAAGCGTAATTGGAGGGGGAGTCAGCTTTGTTACTTTTGTAGTGGCAATGAAACAATCCAACATCTTTTCTTTGATTGTCATATTTCAAAAACAGTTTGGCGTATTGTCCAAATTGCTCTTGGTTTGAAAGCTCCTACTAGTTGTTCTCACTTACTAGGTGATTGGCTTCATGGAATTTTTACTAATTTATCCTTGGACATGCCTATATAAAGGCTCCCCTTGTACCCTGTACATCTTGCACCATTATAGTAATTGTTTTTCCCGTGGTTTTTTTCCTCTCCACCTTGGAGAGGTTTTTTCCACGTTAAAATTCTGTGTTTGTGCCTTCTATTCCTAACAGTAGTGATGTGCTTCTGTGAGTACTAGCCGAGACTGCCGAGTTGCCCATGGGTTGCAGTGTTTCCTTAATGCAAAGGGCAGGGTATTCGCCATTCCATTCAAGAGAGAAGAAAATCTACAAAGAGAGAGAGGGGGAGAGGCCAAGGAGAAGGAAGATGACCTGATGACCTAGCCATAGTCTCGAGGAAACAACACCACGCGGCACCTAGTCGGCCGCCAGCACGACCGACCACACTGCTAGGTGTGCATGAAACGTCAACCAACACCCAAACACTCGCACTGTTTCCGACTGCTGTGTTGCGGGGCATGCAATGGTCAACCTAACCGTCGATCGCCACCATCGCATGCATGGGCAGATCTCCATAATTCATGGGTATACGTCTAAATGAGCGAGGTGGTCCGCGTGTTTGTGCAGCTATATTTGTTTCGGCATATAGAGTTTATCTCTAATTCATAATCAAGCCCATAGATCTTTTTTTTTTCTTGATTTATGTGAGAATTGCTTTGATTAATCTAGGCCGTTATAATTTGATCCCACCGTTGATCGAATGGCTAAAATAATCATATTATATCATCTTTAGGATTTAATCCGAATTTCCAATATTTTTCTTTTAATCTAAGCCATTATAATCCGGCCTCACAAAAATCAGCAGCATAGATCTTTTTTTTATTTATGTGAGAATTCCTTTGATTGATCTAGGCCGTTATAATTTGGTCCCACCGTTGATCGAACGGCTGAAATTATCTGGGTGATGTGGACTAACGTGGTGGTTCTCGTGTTCCTCTACTTTAATAGATGCTCCATAATAGATAGATAGATAGATAGATAGATAGATAGATAGATAGATAGATATTATTTTCATGAAAGAATTGAGTGTATTTATGAGGTATATACGTGTATACAAAATTAAGTTGGTTAGATTAATGCGGTCTCAGTTAAAAAACATATATATTCACCCTTCAAATGTTGATATGTTTTTAATTGTTATTGGTAGACAACTTCAGGAGCGCATGACACGTTGGTAAAAGCAGATTTGCTTTTATGTATGCCATCATTTAATCATGCTGATTTATTTGCTATTTATGAAAAGGACAACTTGGTGAACCTTGCTCAATTTTATCAAAAGATTTCTCAATCATGGATTTGATGCATCCTCCCTTTTAAATTACACACTTCATTATTGATACATGTAGATATGAAATATTTCAAAAGTAAAAATATTGCTAAGGTTTCGATTGTGCTTATTCAAACAAAGAAGAGTGCGAATTATGTAATTATGTATAAGTTTTTTTAGTTGGTGCTAATTCTACTGGTAGGAACACTAGAGTAGAGAGAGTATTTTCTTAATAAATTATGTGAATAATAAGCTAAGGAATAGAATGAGAACCAATATTTAAATGATTGCTTGGTTGTGTTTATCGAGCAACTTTTTCTACAAGTTAAGAATAGTGATATCATCCAGCGTTTTCAAGTGATGAAACAACCTTACGTTAAATTGTAATTTTTATAATTTGTACTCTAAATTGTACTCTAGTTATGGTATTATGAGTTTGTGACCTTTTATGGATAAACATGTGTATTTTTTAATTTGAATTCCCATTGAATGGATTCTAGGTCCGTCGCTAATCGCACAGGATGCTCGTTTGAGACATTGGAAGAGGAGGGACATCAGCCATCAACGCCATACGGGATGATCAACCTTCAGTGTCAACGACCATCACCGCCAACCATACCATAGGGCATATAGCGACCGACGAAGACACCAACTGCCACCACCAGGTGGGATGCTCAGTCATCATGCCAAACATCACTGCTGCCACCACTATTTAGGATGCTCAGCCGACTAGTCAACCACCCGGTCGACTGGACAACACCAGTTGGTTTGACAATAACGTTTTTCAGCAGCAACCACTCCTTGGCCCCGATCATTGGAAGGGAAGGAATCCTTCATCGTCGCCTCCTTTGCCAAATCCAGGCACCTTGCAGGTGTATTCGGTCACCTTGCGATAGATCCGACCTTCCTCGAGCTCCTATCTCCACTAGAGAGAGGGGGGAGGGCAAGCTAGGCTAGGCATTAGTCGTAAGAGAATCACAACCAACCTTGCTTACGAGGGATGCACATCCTCAACGCTACCACTGTCGCACAACACCACTATCACATAATGCCACCATCATTGCAAGCTACATGAAAATACTCCCCTGCAGGCAATTGTATAGAAGGGAATGCCACCACTACAGGGGGAGGGGGAGTTGACGCCGCTGCCGGAGGGGGACATCGATGTCGCAATCAACTTTCCAACCACCGACATCGATGAAATTAATGACACGGTCGCCACCTCCGGATCCAGTTGGATCACTTTAGCGTTGCTAGGCCAAGGAAGGACGACAACGATACTGTAGCTTGCCAGATGGAGGGGGGCAATGAGTCAATGATGTTGCTGCACAGTCGTTGGTGCCACCGAATCCGATCACATCTTGCACCAAGGCGACATGAGGGAGCCCCAAAAGTTGGGTGGTCGGAGCCGACGACCAACATGCTGAACAAACGATCGCCACTACCAGCCGGATCAATGCTCTGCTCCCACCAGTTTAGAGCAGCCAGATCTAGGCTCTGTCAGGACGTGCGTTGAGGTAGATTTGGCCACCATAACACCAAAGAGGTAGCGCTACTAAGATGTGGCAGCCGGCCAGCCTCTACCTCGCCATCACAACATGGGGGCACAACGCAGTGCCGCCGACGAGGCAAGGGAATATCAATGAGGGGAAGAAGAAAGGAGAAGAGAGAAGGAAGGAAGAAAAAGGAAATCAAGGGATAGATTGGACAAAAGCCCGCCGCCACCGTCACACCAGCGATGATGGCAACAGGGAGGGTTACCTACGCAGAGGGGGACATGGTGGTGCAAATGGATATCCTCTTAGTTACCCGAGGGGAGCGGCTCGGATGTCAATTCCAACATAACAAAAAAATGAATTTTGAGTTCAAAAAATAAATGTGTATGGAATACTAAATATGAAAATCTTGTCATTACTTATAACTTACACGCACAAATGATCTAATTATCCTCGCAATTTTAATTGTGAATGCTACGCAGCTTTTCTCAAACTATAGTGAGTTCTTAAGGAAATCATTTGTCGTCATTTTAGGTACTCCTTTTGAGTTGGATAACTGGATTTGTACGATGGTTTATACGTTAATGCAGCTGACATTGGACAGGAAAAGGAACACCTATAAGCAATAAAGCAATCAGATACATATACCTCTGCAAAGCATTAAGTGCACCCTATCTGTGTGAGACCATTGCGTATTTGCGTTTTCAATTATATGCTTTGTTTCCTCGTTGAATCGTCAATTCTAGATTTGGGATCTGTTGCATCTTTTGAATGGTCGAGCAAAGTTTTTAAGACTCGTGATTGTCACTTTCCAATGTCACTTTCCAATCAAGAATACTTTGTGTGGATGAAACAACATGAGCATGTAAAAGCAATAGGAAAGTGGCATCTTTCTGTCTGTCTAGAGAAATCAGATTGATATAAGTAGATGTGAATCACCTTTACTTTAGGTGACTGAAGGAAATATGATCCAAATCATTATATGACTTAGATCCCTCCCTCATGAGATGCTTATTGCACTCCTGTATTTTTTTTTGAAGTGGTTGAGCTTTTGTATGCTCACTCTCGTGTGTATTCCTTTTTGAGAGGGCGCTCCCTTATTAATTTTAAACAGTTTTTTAGCAGCACCGGTGAATTCTCTGAGGGGGTTAGACTGTTTGGCTAATATGAATTGTTAATCTCCATAAAAGGTGGTCCACACAAAAAGGGCCAGGAACTCATCGATATCTCATATCAGATATTGTGATTCTTAAAATTTTGAGTTTAAAATTTTAGTTTATCAATTTTGGTTACTAATTTTTGAATTTTTGATCTAACTGTTCAAAATTTAATTTTGTCAATCTCCCATACCGGAGATTGGGATTGAAAATTTTGGTTTTCAACTTTTTTAGTTTAAATTAGAATTTTGGACCAAACCATTTAAATTTTGAATTTGAAAATTTTGAACTCCCCTAATTTGAAACGGAATCCCAATATCTTGTACGAGAGATCGTCGAATTCTAATCCTTTTTGTATGGTCCACCTTTTACATAGATCAACGATTCATATTAGTTAAATGGTCTAACCCCCTCAGAGCCATTTTCCTTCTCTATTTCCTCGTTCTAAATGATTTTTTTAGGATTTATATCCTGCTATATAGCACCCTTCTGTGTTCTTTTTCCTTTTGAGAACGCATGCTTCTATTTTTTAAAAAAAATGTGCTAGGATTTATATACTGCTAATTAGCATCCTTCCGAGTTCTTTTTTCTTTCGAGAATGCATTCTTATGACTTCTTGTCGGCAAAGAATTTTAATAATGGAAAAGTTGTTCCGAACTCTACAACGTGAGACATACATACCCAAAACAAACTTCAGCGTCCCAGCTTACAACTGACCAAAACAAAGGGCATTACAATCCAATAGAGGTTTAAAGAAGCCTACTAAACCATGTTTGAAGAAGAATTGACATTGCCACCACCTTCATATTATGGCATGCTTATGAGAACATCCTTTTCATCTTCTTTATGTAGCGATACCCATTGATGCAGCCAGCAAGCTTTCTCTAAGTAGCGAACATACATAGCCAATTCTATTATGAGCTCTTCTATTGTACTCCACTTTTTCTTCTGGGGGAAAAGATATCACACGGCTGTTGGATCAAATGTCAACGGTTCATATGTATTCATCCTAGTAATTTCTTAGGGGGTAAGAGATTGTTGTTGGGTTGTTGGATCACACAAAATAAATGACCAAAGTATTTTAGATGTGTTTTTTTTAAAAAAAAAACCTTGCATGAGTATCTATTTATATCTCCAGAAGTCTTGTCGTACAAAATATGTACTCTTGACAGGGAGTGAAGATTTGTTATCAAGGTGTTTCTGCACTTGATTCATCTGTGGAAAGAGTAGGTCATGAAAAGGCAATAATCCTTAACATAATTTTTGGAAGCTTCACAGAAGCTTCGTTATCGACATGTTTACTAGGCACTTGTCCACTGTTGCTTTGTGCTTTGTCCATGTCGCGTTCACCATGACTGACAGAAGATTAGTTTCAAAAAGGTCAATGCAACAACCAAGTTTATCCATTAGTCCAGCATTTTCAAGGCTATTTTTAGAAGCTCACATCTAGCATGTATTCTGGTCTGAATAGCACTTTTGGCGAAGTGCGTTGGTGCTTTCACTTGCCCTGTGCATATCCTAAGATTGTGTGTACTATGCGCAAACAATTGATGACATTGACACCACAATGTTGCTATATTGAAGAGCATATTGATTTAGTTGTTTCCTCCTCCACAATTCATAAGGATTGTTTTTACTGTTTTTTTTTTTGCAAGACATTTGATGTGAGCACGTACAAGGTTATTAAGGAGCCAAGGTTTTCTGCTAATACAAATCTATGTTTACGTTAAAGCATATTCAGATGGAGTCCCTATTGAAAAAGAAACCCATGTAAATACGAGAAAAAATAAACTCTACCATCAATTATAGTGGGACCAGCTTATAACGATATAGATTGAAAGAAAGCGTTTATGTTTACAACAATAAAACAAAAAAAATTCAAAAGAAAAAATATAAAGTGTAACCTAGACAACTAAAAACTCAATCCATCATATAAACAACAATTAAAAAATACAATAAATTTTACTTAGAGGGTAGGAGTAGGAGAGCTGCAATCTATTAATTCATTATAGGAGAAGTGTACAAACAGAGAAAATTGGGGGGAAGGGGGAGTTTATAGCCCTAGACTAAGAGAACCCCAAGGTACACACACTAAGCCTACATTACACGTACGGTAATCTAAGCTCCAGTTGACACCCATAAATGAAAATCATCTTTAACAAAATTAATGAACGCACTATAGAACGCTCAAACATGCCAAATGTTCTAGTATTGCGCTCAAGCCAGATGTTACATACCACCATATGATAATAGAGCTAATCTGAGCACGCAGGTTAGGCAATAGCAAGTGAAGCACATCATCCATCCACTAAACCAAAAAAACTAGAAAGGTTGGACCAGTTGGAGAGTTCGAGGCATGGAGGTGAAGCCAGCTCGCGACGCTCCGCCGGATTTGAAAATTGGATCCACACTCGAGGGAAAGGTAAATGGTTCCAGATTTCTAAAAAACAAATTAGAAATTAAAAAACATATTGATATAAAACTAGCCGTGCGAATGCACGGAACATAGTGCTTGTTTCAATATAAAAGGTAAGTTAAGCACTACTATTGTAAATTTTCATGTGAAAGACGGCCATGCTCCTATAATTAAATTCAGAAACACAAGGCTCTCTTAATGCCAGGTGTTCAAGATTATCCCTGATCACCTATTATTGGCCCTCTTGAAGGAATTATCTAATCCTTGCTTCCATCAGCTTTGGATTGGCTAACCAATCACTTTCGCTTTCTTCTGATAGATGAACATCTACGCAAGATCACAAGCAACACCTTAATGTTTCAATCACTGTTCTCTAGTAAGCCACCTCAATAGAAAGTATATAGACTGCAATAAGTAACTTCTCACAGATGGTAATATAATTGTTCAATTTTTAAAATCGCATATATTATATATCCAATGCTAGCTAAATCTTCCTGCGGAATGGTGGCATATGTATTTAATTGTCTGACGTCCCCCGGCATCTAATCATTTGGCTGTGCTTACTTCTTGATATGCTTTAATAATTCATGTCAAGCAAGGTGCATGCATATAAGCTTCATAGTTTGGTCAAATAAGTTGGTGTACTTCTAGAATTAGACTTGTTGAAGGATAGAAGTCAAGCAAAAACAATATGTTGAGCCATCTCATAATAAAATATCTGATTGTTTTATTAGGTCAAGGACAAATGCTGGCCCCTGTGTACTAATTGGCCTGAAGATTAGGTCATCCCAGACGAAGCATCATCGTGGTTTATTATAAGCTTATGAAGACAGGCTTAAGAAGCTGAATCTTCGGTGGAACACTTCATACCATACCTCACTTGGAGCCAAATGAGATGGTTGAAACGGCAACATCAAGATGCTTAGAGTTGCGTTGGCCGGCAAGATCGCAAAAAAGGAAAAAAAAATGATCTCAACGGTCATACAAATATGTAATTGGTCCAGCAACTCAAGTAAAAACATATATACCTATATATATTCCTGATCTTCATGTACTTGCTTTCAAAAAGGTTACCTAAAGTAACATGTCTTCCAAAAATCTCGGCAAAGACCTAAAAGAATCTACAAGTGATATATTCCCTCCGTCCATGAATAATCTACGTCTAAGAGAAATCACAAAGACTAAGAAAAGCAATTAACGGATCAACTACCCATTTAATCTTAGGAATATTGCTGCGAAAGTAGTGCCATCATTTACTCCTTCTAGCCTCTCACCCCAAAAGTTGTGTCCTCCCATCAATTCAAAGGCTGCGTGCTTGTAACAGGCCGATAACAGCCATAACTCTCACATCGAAATGCAATTAACTACAAAATCATGCAATTAAAACCTGGATAATACGTAGATCTTTTCTGGACAAACCAAAAAAGCTTATATGTAGATCATTTGTGAACGAATGGAGTATAAGAAAGTGGTAATCTATAGTTGTATCCTACTATACAAAAATGCCGCATAAACTGTGACACCCTAGCCTAGATTTGTTTAGCACCCAGCACCACCTACGGGACTGGCATTACTACTAGAACACTCCTTCACTGTCTGCTCGCAGCAAGCTTCACTGTCGGTTGTGTGCTGACGGTAAATAAGTGACAGTGATGAGGAATATTGTCACCAATGGCTAGCAAACCAATAGTGACATGCACCTATCGCGAAGGGCACATAGCTCAGTAGTGACAGAACCCATATCACTTCCCGCTCATGGCTCGAACCGATAGCAATAATATGTATGTCACGTACTACCGGTTCATGGCATCCACCAAGAGTGATCATATATATATATGTCACTCTTGCTTTGTGCTACGAACACAAACAACAGAAATTAGGTCCAAAATAGCATAACATCATTTCATACTCATTTCAATCACAAGTGCAACATCATTTCATATGAACTCACATAGTCACAAAATGCACTTTCATATGAACCGATGAAACTTCCGTGCATCGAAATTCAATTTGAAACATCGAGTAACAAATCGAAGTACCAATAGATATAGATGTCACCATGCTTCTTTTACCGACATGGCAACATTGACCCCCACTTTATTGATCCAACCAGCATCTTATAGCACAGAAGTTGGATTGATTTTTCATCATCAAAAGATAAACATGAGTCAGAAGTTGTACGGTATTAGTCATCGACTTCATTGGCCAGTAGAACTTGTTTCAAAAATTGGAGAGTTTCGCCGTGATTTGACACATCGATTGGCCTTGGAAGTTGTAGAGCCTCACCATGTTTTAACACGCTGATTGAAATCGGAAGTTGCATAGCCACCTACGCATCACCCATCTTGTTAAATAGCAGTTGTAGCATGAGCAATTCTTCTTCAACTTATCCTCTTCCTCCTTCTCTGGCCATAGCACCTTCTTCTCCTACACAATGTCGTCATCTTCCTCTTCCTCCTTCTCTAAATTTTTTAACTTCTCATATGTCAAGTCCCCCAGTGGCAATCCTACTTGGGATGTCGTCGTGACAACTTGGCTGCAGCGTTGGCTCCTCTTGTTGGTCCTGATGGATGGCTTGCCTGGCCTACGGTGGTTGTTGCCTTGGTGGATAAGGAAGAAGAGGAGGAAGAGGAACAAGAGGAAGAGAATTATCTAGTGGTGGAGAATGATGCCGCAAATGTTGACACCGTACAGGCGGAACTCTCTGTGCAAGTGCGCGCTGAGGAAGAAGTAGCCAACGACGAGGCCAATATGCAAACACTGCGGAAGGAAGGAGAGAAGGAGGCCGAGGAGAAGAAGAAGAAGAAGAAGAAGAAGAAGAAGAAGAAGAAGAGTACGGGGGTGATCTAAACAACCTCATCATCCTCTCGGATGATGAGAGCTCGAGTGGCAATGACATCGACAGTGACAGCAACAAACGACGTGGTTTAAGATAGTCGACATCAGTGTTTGAATTAGCCACAACCGACTTTTCTGATGTAGTCGATTTGTGTGTATCTATAATTGTAATTTACCCTAAATCGACAAATATAATCATGTAACTTTTAGAAGAAATCACTCACCGTAAGGGGATGGGGTCGCCGAGTGGTGGATGGCGTCGGGTGGGGTCACCGAGCAGTGGCGACATAGGATGGGGCCCTCAAGTGGTGTGGTAGGGTCATTGAGTGCAGGATGGGCTTAGGCTGTCGAAAGAAAATGATGATTTTGCACGGATGGACTAGTGGTGAAAGGAGAATTTTATGCTTTATTGGCCACAACACTATCGGTTCTTCCACCTCAATTATTTGGCGGAAGCGACTTAGTATGCATCGAATCATCTATAAGAATTTTTGCTTTCCAATTATTTCAGCTTGTGCAATTTTTTTAGTCAACTAGAGGCATCACCCGGTAATGATATATCACTACTGGTTCTAAGAACGCATCGGTAGTAACAACAATTAATTTCAGTTCCAATTCATTAGTTCAACCGGCAATGATCAGCCACTACTAGTTCACTAGGTAAATCGGCAGTGATTAGAAATATAACCACCGGTTTTGAAGTCCTAAATGGTTTCCCCAAACTTTTATGCTTATAAACCGGTAGTGATCCTTTATCACCGTCGTCTTTAAGTGAATTGGTAGTGATGCGGGGATGTCAGAAGTGGAAGCAGTGTTATGTAGTAGTGTGACCCTCGCATGCATTGGCATAGAACCTCTCGGGTTTTTCGCCTCGCTTCATCCAAAAGGGTTAATATGAGTTGCTATTTTTAGATCCATCAGACATTATATGCTACTGCAACTCCATCCAAACTAGCAAGGTGGTACTAGTCCATTACAACCAATCACATGGGCCATATGGGTCTTACATCTCAATGGGTTGAGGTATTACATTCACTCCCCTAATAGGCTGACACCGTCGTTAGCACACCGCATATGTGACAGATGTCCAAAATCTCCCATTAGTATGCGATCACGTATCTAGTGCCAATCACTATGGGCCCACACGCGCCATATGCCCATGCTACTAAGCCTGCATGTGCCCGCACAGCGAGGATTGATTGTTTGATACTATCTCTAAGCCCACACGTGCCATATGTTTGCACCACTAAGTCCACACATGTCCGTGCAACGAGAGTTGATGTCTGATATTATCTGTAATACATTGGCCCATATTCGCTTAGAGCCTAGCACACCTACGGGGATGGTCTGCACGTACATAGCATCACTCTTGGTTTTATCCTCGCTTCGTTCTAAAGGATTAACTTGGGAGTTTGGATCCATCAAACGTTATATGCTACTAAAACTCTGTTTAGACTAGCAATATAGTACTATTTCACCGTAATCAATCACATTGTCCTCGCATCTCAATGGACCGGTATTACAACCACCCTTGCTTATACTTTCACCTCTATAACCACACACAAATTCAGGTAATGAACTTTGATAAATAAAAAAAATTCAGGTAATCAACCATCAGATCTTTGTTTTCTGTGTAAACAGTGTCTACTACTCCCCTGCCTTTGCTCTGCCCTCCGGGCCCTGGCCTCCGCAGCATATCTTGACCATCGAGGAACCGAATAGCCGTCACCTCTAAGGTTCTAACTACACTCATTGAATCTTGGCATTTAGGTAAGGGAAAGCAAGACTGGATCGCAAAAAAGTCATGATCAGAATGGAAATTTTACTGCGCTGTTTCTGGTGATGACACCAGTTCATCGTCATCCATCCTGTGGAATTTCATTTCGTGCAAGTTGCATACTTGCATGAGCTAGCTCGACGACGTTCACATTTCAAGGCTCAACGTCACCACTCACCACATGATCGAACGAACGTATCGCATGGCTTGAATCGTGTAGCGGAGAGCAGCAGCAAACCCTGAACAATTACGTCCGCAAGTAGATGAAGAAAAAAACCCTTTGTGGGCAGTGGCATCGTCAGATCATGGAAATTAAAGATGTCCAAGTAGACCAGGCAAGAAGCGAACAAAAAACAAACGCGACAAGCAAACGCAGAAGAATGCGCAAATATGTCCCAATCCCTCTATGTCAAAGGCAGAAAGCAACCTCAAATCAAGCTTGTACACATGAGCTACATATTCTCCTCCCTCTCAACCCTCTCTCTTTCTCTCCCTCTCATAGAGCATCTTCTTCTTCATTACTCTCTCTCTCTCTATCTATCTCTATCTCCCTCACACACTCAAGCTTTACAGCATCTTCTTTGCCTTCTCAAATTAGGAGTTCCTGATATCCACAAACCGAAGAGAGAGAGAGAGAGAGAGAGCAATCTTCCAAGAATTAAACAGAGAGGGTTTCCCAAAAGAAGAAACAAAGAGGAACTCCAAGATGATCCCGTTCATAAAGCAGAGCAACTCCAAGATGAAGCATGCCCTGCACTAGCCACATATGCTCCGGGGCAGACGGTCGCTGAAGCAACCAGCACCACTCATGGAAGCGCGCCGCCGCGCGCGGAGAGTCGGCACGGGCGGCAGCAAGGCGTGCTCGGAGCAGAGGAAGCTGCGCCGCGCCAGGCTCCCCTTCTGGTCCTGCCCTCCCAATCGGCCGCCGGGAACCTGATCGAGCTTGAGCAGCTTCCTTCGCCGCCTCTCTGCTCTCCGCCTTCCTCTCCTCTCGGTCTGTGACTCTGTGCGTCTGTGTGCGCTCCTTCAGTTCTTGAACAGCCTGGGGGCACCATCGGCTAGGGTTCCGATCCTGTGCTGTGCCCTCCTGCCTCCTGTCTCCTCCTCGCCCCCACACTGGAATCAACGGCATGGCTCTGCCTCCCTTGTGAATTCCTTGGAGGTTTTGTCTTGCCGTTCTGAGGCGATCTTGGGAGAAGGGCTTCTGTCTAGGCTGGCTCTGTGTTGCTGGGAACCAGGGCTTTGGTCTTGCTGCCTGCTGACTGCTGCCTGCCTGCTTCTTGCTGGGTTTTTTCCTTGTCCAAGATTGCAGGTTGGTTCTTGGGAGACAGAGGTGTTTGGGCTCTGGGTCTGCTGATCAGTGACATTCTGGAATCTGGAGTTCTTGGGCCTTATGCCTGCAAGCTCCTGGGCGCAAGAGTGATCTCCGCCTTGTCTCCACTGATTACTGAATACTGATCCCTCGCAAGAAGCAGAGGTTCTTGCTTTTTGGTCTGCACGATCTCGTCGCGGATTGCGAAGAAACAGGAAGCTGCTGAGTTGATTAGACTTCAGAGAGTGACCAAAGGATTTACTTTTCTGATCCTGGCGTCGTCTTGTTGGGAAGAATCGAGTGGTCTGGTGATCTTTATGATATTTTGCCTTATTGATCGTCTCCGTTGTGGCAGTCTTAATCCGCGGCGAGATGAGCTACGCCGCTCCCTTCGGCGACTCCGGCGCCGGGCTCTACGGCGCCTTCTATGGTGGTCTCGGCGGCGGCGGCGGCCATGGTGTCGGTGGTCTTGGCTTTAGCCAGCAGCTGGGAGCGTCGTCGCCGTCGGCCGTCGTGACTGGCAGAGCGGAGGAGGAGCAGCTGGACGGGGCGGCGGCCGCCGCCGCCATGGAGGAGACGCCGAGGCGGAAGGGAGGCGGTGCGCGGGACGAGAAGGCGGCGATGGCGCTCAAGAGCCACAGCGAGGCGGAGCGGCGGCGTAGGGAGAGGATCAACGCGCACCTCGCCACGCTCCGGACCATGGTCCCCTGCACCGACAAGGTGAGTGCGCTCCGCTTCCTTCTTCCTCGCCGCTGCTCCATGCACGCCTCTTGCCGCCATATCCTGCATGCTGCTGCTGCGTGGTTGCGCCTTCTCACTTGTCTGCCCAAATTCTAAAAGGTGTATGAGCGAGTCGGCTAAAACGTGCTTCAAGATTAATTTCGTAATTTGCCACGGCAAAACATCTGACAGGGCGAGTATAAAACGAAGCAGAATTTTGCATGTAGCATCACCTGTAAATTGTAATCGAAAACAAACGAAGCCCCAGCTTCAAGTTATGTAGTGCTCTACGTGCGTTGGCCAGGTGTAAAATATATTTGTCAAATTCTAATTTTTATGAGCCATAACATGTGGTTGTAGGTTTTTTTTCCATAAATTTATAATTTCGATCTCAGTAATTTTTTACCATATTTTTCTAACTTTTATACAATTATTTAGCAATTTCTCCAATTTTTAATACTACTTGAAATGTTAGGAAATATTTTCAAAATAATACGATGCTATAAAATATGGGAATGTTCCTATGAGCTTGAAAAAAAAAAGGACATCAAATATACAGTTCATTTGGATTCTAAGATGTTTTCTATAAGAGATATTGGGCCAATATGGGCTTCTTATTGGGCCAAATGCCGACGTGAGAATTCTTTTCCAAATAGGCTCGCAGAGTGGGACGGTGAGAGACCTAACGTATATCTGCATGGTCCTTGCATGGTTGTACTTGTAGATGGACAAGGCGGCGCTGCTCGCGGAGGTGATAGACCACGTGAAGAAGCTCAAGAGCAACGCGGCACGGATAGGCACGCGCTGCTCCGTCCCTTCCGACGCCGACGAGGTCATCGTCGAGGCCCAAGAAGCGCCCGCCGGCAACAACGGCGGCGGGTTCGTCGTCAGGGCGACGCTCAGCTGCGACGACGGCGCCGACCTCTTCGCCGACGTCCAGCGCGCGCTGCATCCGCTCGAGTTGAAGGTCGTCGGCACCGAGGTCACCACGCTGGGCGGCCGCGTCCGGCTCGCCTTCCTCGTGTCCTGCGCCGACGCCGGCTGCGCCGCCGACGCCGCCGCGTCGGTGCGCCGGGCGCTGGGCGCCGTCCTCGACAGGATGAATTCCGCCTTCGACTTCGCGCCGCGGGAGTCGCTCCTGGCGACCAAGCGGCGCAGGGTCTCGTCGTTCGAGTCCTCCAGCTCCTCTTCTTAATCCTTGACGGCTAAACTAATCTCAGGCGTATCATGTTGCGGCGTCGATCGATGCCCAGTAAGACATGTTACGACCATGCTCTGATTGCCAGGCAAAGATCTTGCGAGCTTTACGTGCGGTGCGGTGATTTGCTATTGCCATGGCTGTAAAAACAAGCGAAGCCTTTTTCAACGTTGCTTTGCGTAATTGCGTGCAGTGCTTGTGTTTCTTATATTATTTGTAAGAATATTGTGCACCATACAGTGTGGACTAATTCCTAGCGTCTGATACGCTACTTGAGGTTTGAGTGTATGTACATCTACCGTTACTCTTCGATCTCCATCTTCATACTGTAATATTTTTCAGTTTTTCTGATTATATTTTGCAATATACCTAGTAATGTCAATGTGTGCTAATATGTTAACATTAGATCGCGGCCATCAGATACATGAGGAGCGGCTTAAATCTGAAAAGGTGGAAACCATTTCCCACTTAAAAAGTCATGAGGTTAATCGTGAAAACGTTTAAATGAGAAAAGGGGTTTAGATCTAAGTCAATTCTCATGGATCTGATGGTGTAGATTTGATGTTATCACGTTAACACCCAATTGGCACTAGCACTGAATACGTTGCCATTTACTCCTTCCATTCCAAAAATAAGGTGTGCAGGATTTCAAAAAGTCAACAATTGTAACATTTGACTAATAATTAAGCTAAAACTTATATTTTTTGTGCTACGCATGTAATATTAAGCTAAAATTCTCATGGATTGGTATTTGAAAGTTCTTTTATATGATGTTAATTTTGTATTTATTAATAATATATCATGAAAAAAATTAATGGTCAAAGTTTTGCTTTAAAGACCGTGACAAAAATTTATATGCTTTAGATTTTGGGATGGAGGGAGTATTATTTAGCTTGATTTTTCTTAAAAAACAATCACAAAAAAATTTCTTAACTAATAGCGATAAATTGAAGTGCAATTTTAGGTGATCAGGTTTTTTAAAATGAAAAAAGGTTTGTTAGATCACAGTCCCGTAGAAAACAATGAGAAACAAAGTCAATTTTCTCATGTTTGTATCAACATTAGAGTTGGGGTTCACAGATAACTACGCCCCCTCTCCCTAGGCTTATAGGGGATAAGTTCTACGAAGTGTGGTGGTGCCACTTTGATCATAGATCCTTTGGAGGACGATGGGTAGCATTGGAGGGCGGATTGATGAGAAGAGGGGGAGAATTTTTGTGGGTGGAGTGGATTCAACAATGCCAAAAACAATGAAGCGGGTAGGATAGACACATCAGAGAGGATGAAGGTGGAGATAGAGAAGAATACTCGTTGTGGGAAGGTTCTAATAGACAAGATTGCTACTGCAATTTAATTAATGATTAATTAGATATATGTCACCGCAAATATATGGATTTAAATATTTTCCACTACAAAATATAATATTGTATGAATTTCACTGTAAACATAGAAAATTATATATTTCCTATATGCCACTACAAAAATTTAAATACATTATTACCCTTAATCGAGCCTTCTTTCGCCTCCCTTCTCTCCCATCTTCTTCTCTCCTACATGGATACCATGTCACCATGTTATAGCTATCATTTCTCTTTTCACTTGCAAGCACACCACCTTTTCATTTGGATCTGGCCAGCCCGAACTTGGCAATGAGAAGCACTATACTATGTAGCCTCCCCTTTCACTAGATTTGGCTGGCCTGGACCCTATTGTGACTTTTTTGAACAGTTTTGACCAATCCGAGCTCAGTAGTGGCAACCATTAAATACGACATATCTCCTCTTGATTTGGTTAGCTCGAACCTCGAGACAACCTTCTCAAGTAGATCCAACCACCCAAGATATGCAACGGCAACCACCACACCATGTTGATCACCTTCTCTCTCACTAAATCTAGTCCACCCTAATCCCCACCACCACCGTGCCACCTCTCATCCCACCGAGCCCTGTCACCACCTTCCCATGCCAACTAGATATATCGGCCCAAGACCAACAGCAGCACAATCATGCTTGGGCATCCAAGAGAGGAGAGTAGGGTGGGTGGCGAGCTCCTCAAGAAGAAATGAAAGAGGGAAGAGAAGAGGAAGAGTGTAGATTCGTATCATGTAAATTGGTGATGGTGAAGGAAAAAATTGTATGGAATTCTTTAATAATGGTATGTAGTTAGTTTTTGCAAGTTTATAGTGGTATTTCTATAAAATCATGTTCATAATGGCAAATGCTTGAATCTACATATTTGCATCACCGGTATCTACCTAATTAGCCATTAATTAAATAATAAACGGACAGAGTCTTGTGAAACAAGTAGAGGAAAAACAAAAGGAAAAAAATAAAAAAATGCTAATTATGTCTTTTTTTTTGCTGCTGCTTCAAGATCAATAAAAACAATTATACAAAAACAAACAATAATTTTACATTATAAACCGCACTAAAATTGAATAGTTAGCAATGTAATTTTATGCTTGCCTCCCGCATTCTCAACCAAATTACGTGTGCAATTCATCCCATGGGATACGGGACAATCTTTGATTCGCGGTTCTAGTTTAGTTTAGTTTTTGTTTAAAATTTGTACTATTTTTTTATGTATCATTCAGTGTAACATCTGAAATAATTTTTTTCGGAATTTTATAGGTTTTCTCAATGATCTCACAAAAAAAATTAGTCTTTTCAAGCCTATTTTTAATGGTATTTAATTTTTTCGACTACAGCCAAAACTAAACTAAAACCGCGAATCAAAGAGGGATGCAGTTAGCAGTCGCATACAGATATACTCTAAATGTGCAGGATTCATACCGGGGAGATTTCATCACAGCTACTGAGCTCAGCAGACAATCAAGAAGTGCACATGTTGGTTTCAAATTCGAAACCCTGCAGAGCCGGAGCGACCGGTGGTCACACACATCTTTCTCCCACATCTGAAAAATCTTTGCACGAACACCTCGCAACAGTAGCCCTATCATCCGCTCCAAGGCCACACTATTCAATCAGGCGCCCGGGGGATAATGAATGGTCTCCGAACTGTTCCCGCCATAAGCTTCAAGACAGCACACGATCGGCACATCTCACTTAACCCAGCCCAGCTGCTTCGTCCCAACCGGGAGACCCCCCAATGATGCTCAGATTCACAGGTAGGTGGTGCAGGTGCTGCCATAGATGTGATGTGCACTCCTCCGGCCGGGGGGAGGAAGAGATGGAGAATCGGAGATTCTCCCTCCCATGTGTCGCAACAGTCTTGGTCGACAGCAACATAAGGCTAAGCCGGGACAAACCTGAGCTTGACCGCTCTTGGGATCGCCCACTGTTAAGCTCGTGCGACGACTGTGAGAACAGTGCATGCACTGCTCACGTCGGGGAGCGAGATGGAGCAATTCTGATTTCCCCTGCATTTATCTGACGCAACACAAGTAATTAGCTAGCTTTCCTCCGCCTGTTCATTATGGGTTCAGAGAAATGATCACAGAATTGTAGATGGGAGAATATGTATTCAGTATATTAAATGTTATCGATCGGAGGGGAAGGCAAGGCTAAACCAAGATTAGCTAGCTAGCTAAGTACCTTACTGACTTACTGTTCCATATATATATATATATGCGGCAGAGTAACAATAAATTATCCGAGGATGCCTTGTTCAGACTTGAGAATAACATATGCTACTGAATTAGAAAATACAGGTGTTGAAGGGAATGACTTGAGACTAGGTTGGTTCTTTTCAGATCCCAAAGGAGTAGTGCGGGGTTGTTGATTTGGGAGGGCGAGTAAAGAAACAGCTAGCTTTGCATTAGTCGTTCGTTCATGCTGGTTAGTGATTAGTTAATGGGCATATATACTAACCTACCGAAGTTTTTGCACTTGGTGTTCTCCACTACTGTTGAGAGCTGAGACACATGTGCCTCTTCATCGAGATCTCGAGAGGTTGGATTAGATTCTCTTGCTATAATGTATTGTAACAATAATTTAGTGACATGACTGTTTTGGTTTAGATTTAAAATGACTAGTATTATAGGTTGGGTGTGTCCTTAAGAGTTAAGAAGGGATTGTTTAATGTTTATACGCCAGTAACCTATTTTTGTATAAGTTTTTTATTATTAAAAAATAAATTAGCGTATACCAACATCGAGCCTTTACTTAAAAAAACCATCATCCAGCCCCTAGCCGCTGAAGCACATGTATACATCGGCGAGAAAATTGAGCAAATGGTAGTTGATAGTTAAATATTGGGACAAACTAAAGTTTGCCCTGAAGTTTGTTGCCCAATATTATTTGCTCATTTTACTTGGCAATACATTTTATTCCTCTAAATTGTTGAGGTGGTTTATTATATGTCCTTTTTTGAAATTTAGGAACAAACACTAGCAAACCAAGACATAAAAAGACCATTATATCCTCCAGCCTATGCTGCACATAATAGACAGCATATTGAGGAGGCCGTCGTCGCTTGCCCAGCCGCCCATGGCCCACATCATACTAAGGTTTAAAGGGGAATAAGGCCCCATGCATGCCACTGCCGCCGAAGGCCACTATTGCCGAGGTCGTGTCAGCTAGGTCGCCGTTGCCGCCATGAATGGATACTGCCTTAGCACATCGGTATGGGGAGGGACGGGGTCGAGACACGTGATGAGTTGAGATGAAATTGAGAAAGACTAAAGGATTGAAAGCATGATTTGATACCGTAAGAAGGGATGTTGGAGTATATAGTTTAATAGCACGGAACACGGCCTCTCGATAGCCATCCGATCAGGTTTCGCTGTAGACCTGGCCGTCCATCCACAAATACTATATAAATAATTTTCGATGGCAAGACAAATTAGATCGGGCACTTTGGCTTGCTGGCCAGCCGGGTGCGGCCTCGCGTAGGAGGCCCGGGTTCGAACCTGCTATTCCCCATTTTTCCGAAGCCATCGCATTTTTTCTCTCTATGCTGTGGTCGTGTACAGCATCTCAAAGGGGCACAGCTAACTAAGGTAACTACCGAGCAGTTCATTTTAATTGAATTTTACTTTCTAATTTTGTATCTATTTCATATAGCGTCCAAATTGTATGAAATAAATCTTATATTTCATATAAAATCCTAGCCTACCTACTTTTACAGCTTTTTTGTTTTTTAAATTTAATAAGTTTTTTTGCATTTTGTAATTCAAAATTTGGCCTTTTTATTTTTTTGTTTTCCAAGTTCTAATAGGTTTTAGGATTTAAATTCAAACTTCTTTAGAATTTTGGAATTTCTAAATTTGACCATCGTGTCAGTCTTCAATTCATTTTTCAGCCCATCACAGCTCTAAAGAGCCCACACGGTAGAACCTAATAATGTCGTATTTCTTCTCAGCGCGCCCAATCGCGGCTAGTTTCATTCCATTCCTATGCTTCTTGCAAAGGATGCGTGGAGGCGACACGTGTATATGCGGCCAGTGGCATCAATCATTTGCCCAAGAAGCAACTCGAAGAGAAATGAATGGAGCCCTACCCTCAGATCTCGCATGGCCATGTCCTGGCTAATTAAGCTCGCGCCAGGGTAGGCTCATGGGTCAATGGGTCATGCATGGATATATAAGAACTTATTGGGAAGCAGCATTGGAGTGGAATGAATGGAGCCATATATAGTAGTATTAATTAATTAATTAAACAGCTGCCTCCTCAGACATGCCCCAATTAAGGTGCACCCATGCATGCATGCATGATCGTCGATCCATCCCGACCGTTCATCCCATCCATCGATCGCGTCGTCGATCTCAAATGATTTGCCGTAACTCGCGGCTGGGCGACACCCACATGGCTGGCTTGTTCCACGGAGGGAGACACGCCGTGTATACGTCGCCACATTGCCCGCGCATGCACCACCCTAGCTAGCCAGAACTCACCGATCTTAACAGCTTAACGACTTATCTATGTTTTGAAAACACATATGTTTTGTGTTTTTTAATTTCGTTTTTTCGCTGTTTGGAAGGTCGGTCCTAACGTTTTAAAAAGCAAGTCAAACAAAATGAATCCGAATCTCGAAACTACCTCGAAAAGCTCTTGAAATTCAGTCATTTCAGCCGTTCAGATCAGCCGAAAAGAACAGGCCCTAAAACATTGGAATTCTCCAACGTTTCTTCACGTGCAAATGTACGTAGACATTGACGCTGCAACAACCACCACCGGTACGTACTCTGCTAGTCTTTCGTTACGTACGTACCAGATATACGAGTGATCCATTATAATTTACGTGTATGAAATCGGTCGATCGGGAGAGCTAGCTGTCGGAAGCAGGTGCATTATATTATGCCAAATTGCCCATTTGCCAAATGATTCTACGTGGGATTTTAGATTTTAAATAAGCCACCGAATGCAGCAGTAGTACGTGATGCTGCCGCTGCTTGCTGATTGATCTACGACAGATTGGCGTATCCTGACGCGTCGTGCATGCACGCAAGCGCTGAGAACTTAACGCATGCATAGAGCCAGCGTGGCTCCGGCCTGGTCCACCGCGCGGTCCGCGCCGTTCCAGCGCAGCAGGTGGTGCATTGAAAGCGAGGTTTATTCCAGCGGCGCCATCGCATGCTGCATGCCGCCATGCCCGCCGACTTCAGCACATCAGCATCGGGGAAAAAAAACAAGAAGCTATCGCCTTAAATTTTTTTATTCTTAAGAGAGCGACTAGCTTGCACATATGTCTGCAAAAAAAAAAATATTTATGCCGTCAATCTTTTATTTTTTACTGTTGAATCAAAATCCAACAGTCCATACCACTTTTTTTTCGTAGTGTCCCCCAAGTGCACCCCTCCCGTTTCGATCCGATCGGGATCCATCCACCGCCCCTCTCCTTCTCTCCCTCTCGCTGCTACTAGCTGCACCTCCATTTTCCTCTACACTGTCTCTGACCACCGCCCACGGATGACGACTTCCTCGCCGCCTCTCCGCTCCTCCTCCCTTTCTTCCGTTACAGTCGGCCCCGCCCACCATAAATCCTACCATCAGCGCCTCACCACCCCACCACCAACGCATCCCCACAATCGGTCCACTATCGCCTCAAGCATCCCTCTAAAACCCACCGGGATTCTTAAATCCTAACACGAACCTCACAACGGTTACGGGCTTGCGGCGGCTAGAGATGGAGAAGACGGCGGCGCGATGCGGATGGAGAATAGAAAAAAAAAATGAAAACGAGGTATCTCTGAATCAATTGTATAAATTCAAGATTTGGGGGCGTCAGAGAATTTTAAAAACCGTATTTCTAAAACTTCTGACGGTTCATCTTCTTCAAACGAACTTCCATTGATCCTCGACAGAGCCATCGTCTTTTCATATTATACTAATAATTTATCGTTGATTTTAGTGGAAAAGAAGCAGATGCAAATGCACCTATAGCCTATATCCATTCATTCATCCATAGCTACGTACGGTGCGTGAATAGCAACGCACAGGGAAGAGGAAAGCCGCTGCTTGCGTGCGTACTGAAGCGACGGTTAATGGCCACGTACGTACGTACACGACGCGACGGCGGCCGGCTGGAACGACGCGATGGATGAATGGAGTCAGAATGTCAGATCATATCAAAAGGACCGGACCGTGTGTGATCGATCTTATGTAGATTTTAGATATCAATGATCATGGAGAGAGCTGATCGAGACCACCGGATCGGGCATGTGTATCCACAGAACGGACGTACTTCGTACGTACGTTCGCAGTGCGTACGAGCTAGGATGCTATAGAATGGCAGATGAAATTTCTCGATCAGATCGATCGACGGCTCGGCGAACATGCACAGTACTCCGGGCCTATGGCTGCTGCATGCGGCTGCCCTTGAATATGCTCCCGTCTTCCTCTCTTTTTTAACCGTTTCTAAAACTATTCTTCGGAGCTCTCAAAGTTCCTTAATACTATATAGGGTTTGTGTGGTTTCCATTTCTTTTCTATCAGGCTTGGTCGAGCTGGCCGGACTTATAGGATAGATAGAGGTGATGGTTGTCTTCTAGATGAAGCCCGCACGAGCATGTGTTAAATTGCCTGCATGAACACCTAACCCCAACAACCCATCCTTCACTACTAGAAAATTGGACTATTATATCGGCACATCAGTACCGGTTGGATTGGGACCGGTTTTGTAGTAACAAGGCAACAGAAAGATCCCTTTCGCAGGTATGCATGTCCTAGTTATATCAGATCGCGTGGGTGGATGAGTTGAGTGAGGCGTGGGTCACAAGGGGCAAGGGATGCTAGGTTGGAGTCCTGGTTCTTCCAATATTTTTATAACTTTTGAAAACAAATCTAGGCCCTTCAGTACCGATTGGTTGAACCGGTACTGAAGGTCTTCTTCCAAGTAGTGCTTACGCCCCTCCACCAAGTTTGACTTCCCAACCACCGCTGCCTTCAAATCCAACGACCATGGGCACCGCCAAGCTTTGTCGCCTCTGGGATCTTACTTCCCCGAGCCCCACAGCCACCAAGCCCGGTGATCACCACCGTTGTCTCTGAATCTGCCAAGCATGGACACCACTGAGCTCCGCTGCCTAAATATAGCTTCCACGAGCATCGCCACCAACGAGTCTGTTGTCCCCAACCGTCGTTGTCTTTCGAATCCGATGACCATTGGCGCCGCCGCCTTCGGATTCGGTGGCACTGAGGTCTTCGGTGCCGCTGCTTCTCACGTCATGCTTCCCAGCATCGACACCAAGCTCGTCGAAGGTCCAGTGCGCAATTGCCATGCTCCCTCACGCCAGCTCCTTCTTCCTCGTGCAAATCAAGTGCTTCCTATCCCCTGCATGAGTAGAGCCTGACTCAGTTGGTATGCCCAAGTTTTTGCGCACGAGCGGAGCCTTGCCAGAATATTAAATTCGCGTAAGATGGGACTAACTCCAGCTCATGTTCAACAGTCCAAACACAATCCAGACGCAGCCAACCTGTTCAATCAAACACGCCCTATATACCTTCTACATCTCAAAGCCCAAGGTCAAACATAGGGTCTTCGCATTTTGGAATAAGATCCATTTTTGGTCCTTCATCTCTACTCTAAAAAGGGTCTCGTGGTGGTGAGCGATGGCTCGTTGTCTCAATCCTGGCCATCCAACTTGGCATATACGGCCTACAGATCACAGAGCCGGAAAGCTGGATTGGAGTTCCTGAACGCATTTAGGCCTTGTTCTTTTGAGCGTATCGTTGCGTCTGCGTATTACTGTAGCAAATTTGATAGCCTTAAAAATAAGGTCTAAAGATTATAACAAATAATAAAAAAATAGTTTTAGAATCTTTGGAACGATTACTAAAAGTTACGAAAAAATTGTCGCAAATTATGACAGCATATAGGCTATATAAAAATAACAAAATTTGCTACAGTAATACGCAACGATACGATACGCTGAAAAGAACCGGACCTAATTGTGCCGCGACTCGCGAGGCCGCGCCAGGCTCCCTTGGAGCGCTCGTGGTCATAGTCATAGCCCGTCTCCCCTTCTTCTGGCTCAAGCTTGGCGCTGCTGTCACCGGCTCACCGCCGTCCATAACCTCACCGTCGGGGAGGGACAGGAGATGTCGCTAGCTCGCTGCTGCCACTGCCCGGCGGGTCGACATGACCTCAAATCGAAGGGACGGCGCGCCGCCGTCATCGCCCGGCCGGTGCCGGACCTGGAGAAGAAACCATCGTCGTTGCTCGAGCGCTCGACGCCAGGTTGAGAGAATGGGAAGGAGAGAGTCCAATACACCGGAAGCGGGAGCGGATCGAGGAGGAGGAGGCGCGCCGTTGTCTAAGTCCAACCATCGCAGCAAGAAGGACGTACGGCGACCGCAGGCGTCGAGGGCCTGCGCGCGGCTGCATCTCCAAGTCGAGCTAGGCCGAGCGAGACGCCGCCCTGTGCCTCAGTCACAACTCACAAGTGCACAGCTCACTTTTTATCCGTGTTGTTCAGTTTCTTGCAATTTTCTATGGAACGTTGCATGCGTCATTTTTGGTGGTGTTTTGTGTGTGCACTGTGCAGTGGAAGAAGAAGAAAGGCGAGCACTAGGGTCCGGACGTCCGGACCTGCTGACGTCAGCCTGACATCATCGCGTAACCTACGCGAATACCTACGGAAACCTGAAAAATAACGGTAGAAACTTGATGAACCGTGGCAACCTGAGGACGAAACTTGAGATTTCAGAAAGTTTTCGAGAGTAAGAACCAAGTTTTGATAGTACAAATTCAAGTTTCGGTAGGCAATATCCAAAGTTTCAGTGGGCAAAACATAAGTTTCAGCACAAAAAAGCGAAGTTTTCAAAAATCGTGAAACCCCAGTGTCAGGGATAAAATTACGGCCCATTGCCATGGCCCACTACCTGACAGCCCAATCGAACAGCCTGCCAGGGCCCAGTTCCCTGGAAGGTTCTATCTGGCCCATATGCATCCTGCCGAACAGCCTCCTGGCTGGCATAGTGCGCAAAGGCCAAGAAATCATGTTTGAGTCCGTCTCGAACAGCAGTTCTGCACGGCTACGTGAAGACCCGGACGTCGGTTTCCCGGATTGGATTGGAAGTCGTGATCCCCAAGATTAGGAGATTACCTTATCTACCGTAGGTTGTATTTGGCATGTATGAGTTCGTTACGATCTCGTAGTTAGCCCGGTCCGATATTCCTCGGTAGGTCGGTTTGCTCCGTACTATATAAACCTAGCCCCTATGGTGTTTAGGGGGATCTGGCCAAGAGCTTTCGCATCTTAGACACCATTGTACACGCATAATCTCGCCGAGATCTGTTCGTCTCGTCGAGGATCCTCTTGTAATCATCTTTGATATATAAGAAAGGCTGGACGTAGGGCTATTATCTCTCCAAGAAACCATCGTCGTTGCTCGAGCGCTCGACGCCAGCAGGTTGAGAGAAGGGGAAGGAGAGAGTCCAATAAACCGGAAGCGGAAGCGGAGGAGGAGGAGGCGCGCCGTTGTGTAAGTCTAACCATCGCGGGGCTGCATCTCCAAGTCGAGCTAGGCCGAGCGAGACGCCGCCCTGTGCCTCAGTCACAACTCACAAGTGCACAGCTCACTTTTTATCCGTGTTGTTCAGTTTCTTGCAATTTTCTATGGAACGTTGCGTCACTTTTGATCCGTGTTTTGTGTGTGTGTGTGCACTGTGCAGTGGAAGAAGAAATAAAGAGAGAAGACTTCCAATTCTTTTTATCATGACGTGGGACCTACGTGAGTTAAATTGTTGGCTTAATGCCTCATGGCTTACGTGTCAAGGATGGCCTTTTAGCTCTCGGGAGTATTAGGACATATTTATTGCCAGCATTAAATCTTTATCCTAGTTTAATTTGGGACTGGGTTTCACGGTCCATCTATGTAACTATGACTATATTTGATGAGTACCATATACAATATCATTTATATTTGTATCTAAACTGTCCGTATCTATATCCACACGGACACTTAACTATATTTATTTAAAGTCAGTTGCAACGCCTGGGCAACAACAAGGTAACGTTGCAATTACGTTATCTATCTTCACAATAATTTTAGAGATCGATCCTAATTAACATTTATATATAGGTATTTTCGGCATGGGTACTAAAGACTTGAAAGATATTATAAAAATCTTGGGCAAAGGGGTAGACAGTGTTGTGTACCAAATCAAGTCAACCATTTGTTAAGAACCATATTCTAAAATAACTGACAAATTCACGATTATCCGAGGTGAACAAAAATCGGAGGTTGGATGCAGGCAAAATTTCTGCCAATTGTTGGGGTTATAGATGGCCAGATGGGCTGGCCCGAAGCATAGCGTTGTGGCCCGGCCCGAAGCACGGCCCAGCACGGTGAAAAATGGGCTCGGGCCGGCACGGGCCGACGCACGTGCCGTGCTTGGGCCGAAGGGGAGGCACGTGGGCCGGCCCGGGCACAGCCCGTTAATTTTTTTTTTAATTTTGATTTACCATATACACATATTATACACTCTAACACATTATAAACACAAGCGAACTTGTGGTCTGCCGGCTAGTGCGTGTGTGCTAGTGCACTGCGCTCCAGAGGTCATGGGATCGATTCCCAGTGGCCGCTGCGTCGCTCCATTTTTTGCCCTAGGCCTTTGTTCTCTCCTCAATACGAAACGGGCCCGTGAGGCCCGTCGTGCTTATGGGCCGGCATGGCACGGCACGGCTGGCAGGCCGGCGTGCCGTGCCTGGGCCGTGGCCTCGATCCATGGGCCGGCACGGCACGGCCCGTTTCATAGCCGGGCCTAGCCGGGCCATGCCCGAGGTGAACAAAAATCCGAGGTTGGATACAGGCGAAATTTCTGCCAATGGTTGGGGTGTTCAGCCGACTGATCCCTTGCCTTTGGAGGGGTCTAGAACCCTACGAGTGGACAAATTGATATTCTCAAATTATTCCAAAGAGAAATAATAAAATTTATTTATTGGAGTACTTTGTTACACTTGTGAACAATTTATGTAGCCTTATGTTGCAAAGCACGGGCAATCAACTAGATAGATTATAGTGACACATGTTTTTAGCCTCTAAAATGCAATATTGAGTAAAAGCATACCAGTGAAAAATAGAAAAATTCATTCCACATATACACATGTATAACTCGCAAGTCACAACTATCTAGGAGTGTTTCAAGATTCCTGCTATGCCCCCACCTACCCACCCATACATGAACTCACCCACACCTCATATGTCCATAAACTTGTCTCGCGATTTAGTTTGGGTCTACAACTTATGAAACCAACTATTTAGTTGCACAAACTTGTTTTGTTGTTTCATTTGGGTTCAAAAATGTTTGAATAGGGTGGTTTGATGATTAGATGGCCATGTAGTTGCACGTCGAGCTAGGATGGTTTTTGGCGCCATTAGACAACCATGTGGCATTTTTCTTTCCTTTTATGTATTTTAATATAGGACCCACATGTCATCTTCTTGATCTCTTCTTTCCCCCTCTTTCTCTCTTTCCCTCACTGGTTCCTAGGTTTCCTAGCCTCACCACTGTCGTCCGTCGCTAAACTCAGAGATTACTACAATACCAAACTATTGTCACAAAGGACCGGACGAATAACAAACCTAGCTTAATCCTTATGCAAATTATTTTTGATTGAGAACTACTTTGTATAAAAATTTAGATCAAAGATCTCTCACTTATTTGATCAATATCATTCCCTAGATAGACCAGATAAAGGGACCACCAACTAACTACTTTCGCATATACGAGAATCCAAACATGCATTAAAATTTAATTTATGATACCACGATTTCAGATGGTTACTATGATGGCTGCCATTGTAGACGGGAAACGAGCTCTATCGAGAGAGCTAAACGATAGAATTCCATGTGTTGCCCTAAGGTTTAGAAAATCACACAGCAATCCTTAAGTTAGATAAAAGAGATACTACTATTAATTTTCTAAGTAAGACGATTAAAATAGATCCATGCCGAAATTCATGGATTATAAATGCATGTACATTCATGTAAATGGCTACTTATTTACTACCTCCGGTCACAAAAAGAAGTCGCCGTTAACTTTTGGACACGCTTTTGATCATTCGTCTTATTCAAAAATTTAGTTCAAATATGTAAAAATATAAGTCATACTTAAAATATATTTAATAATAAACCAAATCATAACAAAATAAATAATATTTATATAACTTTTTTAAATAAGACAAATGGTGAAAGGCATGTTCAAAAGTCAACGGCGACTTCTTTTCGTGACCGGAGGGAGTACAAGATTATAAATGCATGTAAATTCACCGTTGTAAGCGTCACAACTATTATGATTCTATAGCATATAGGTTTATATTTTAGAGGATTAATTCATCCATTACTATCAAAAGATGAAAAGTTTTGTGATATATCCTCTTATCTCGTAGTCTTCGCCTCTCAGAAAGATAAAATGGTATTTTCTAAAACGTTGAGCTTTCTATAATTTGAAACGAATTCTCCTATTTTAGAAGACAATACATTGGTAAAAAAAATACTCCAGCATAATGTAACAGTAAATAAGTTCCTCTGGCTGCCCTTACTTTATTAATAAATTTAGAGATAAGTAAACCAGTGTGCTGATGATTTGGCACGCTCCCTCACGCACAGGGCCTAGTGGGGGCAGCCGTGGGACTGACAAAAGCGGCCCGGTTTTTTTTACTCTTCTGTGCAGGAGGCGATGACGCAGCGTGACGCCAGGAAATATTCCCCTCCCAAGGACAGCATGATGGTTTCCAGAAAGAGAATGGTTCCCTCCCCAAGTGCACCATTAGTTTAACCGCCTCAGCTTTTTACGGAGTACTGCTACTGCTCACTAACTAAGCAGGAGGCTTAGTTAATTAGCCATCGGCCATGTGTTGTTTTATCCCTCCTAGTCAGTGTACTAATCGAGATCTGGGCTCTGCAGACACTTGCAGAATTGTTTGGAGAGGGATGGCCTAGCTGAGCTCAAATTAATAAAGGAAGAACCTGAAATAAAGGAAGAACCTGAAATGTGTAATTCAATCGGGCAGCTTTGAGAATTCGAAATGTGTGACATAAAAGAAATTCAAAATGTGAAATTCAAATCGAGTTTTAAAACTACAGAATTGCTTTGAGAGGTGGAAACATTTAGATCTTGTTCTTCTCATCTTATCTTATTTACTTATCTTTTTTTTTTGAGAAACTGTAAAACTTCCATTAAAAGATAGGATCTTTTACAACAGTGTCAGGAATTACAGTGGCCTCTGGGCCCGCAATCTTTAACCAAATCCCTATGGCCCCACACCCCAATACTCTCTGTCAACTTCTTCAACTTGACCAAAAAACTACCCCTGTCTTCACCATTCGATTTATCTCTTTAAGTTAGCCTTGAGAGTCCGATCTACTTCGTTCAACTTATGTTTCATAGTTTTTATACAAGTCTTTGAGACATGAAAAAGTCAGATTCATTTTTTCAAAAAAAAATAAATAAAGATAAATTAATAAACAGATAAATCAAATAATTACATACACCGACGAGAACAGAACTCAGTTGGATGAGACGGCCATATGCTCCAACGATAGGCCGAACCAAAAGGTGCACAGGTCGGCTTGGTTTTAGCTGAATATGAAACGCAGAAAGCCGGGAATGGTGTTGCCTTTTTTTTTTCTGACGGGTGAATTGCGTGTGCCAAAAGGGGCATTCGATGAGTTCAGAGTCCGAAAAAAAAAAGAAACGGTTGCCGGACGATATGAATAGGATAGATAGCAAAGGGCTGGGCGATTGCGTCATTGCGTAGCTGAATTCTTTGGGAATCGTTGAGTCTTTTCAGGATGGATCGATCGGCCGTGCTGACATGTATGGGATGGACGTACTGCATAAAGTCTGAATTCTTGCTCAAGGGACCTACAGGGAAATGCTAGATTAAGGGGAACCACATGGTAACGCCTCTTTTAATTAGCTAGCTGCGCCATCTTGGAGGGTACTTAGAAATGAAGGTGTTGCTAACAGCTAATGGTCTAGCTCGCTAAGCCGCCATCGTTTTGCTGCTTGGACAAGTAGCATATATTCCTGCTTAATCTATGCCTAATCTAGCGCATTAACAATGCCCGCTAGATGCATGTGAATCCTAGGCATCATTACCTAGATGGATAGATGATGGATTAGTCTAAGGTGGTAATTAATTTACTGCAGATCTTTTAACCATCATCACCGAGTAAGTAAGCGTTCTCCTGTTCCGTTGCACTCCAAGATGAAGATACCCCCATGACATTGCGTTTGCATTGGAAACACTTGACGAAAAGGATGTATACTGTAACACATCATCCATGCTGAAATCTATCTATCTACTATCTATATAAAGCAGAGTTAAACGGAGCCACCACATTAATCCTAAAATCCTAGAAATTCCCACGTTAATCGAAAAATAGTAGAAATTCCCATGTTAATCATAGAAAAAAAAGAAAAAATGTACATCGTTGAATATGGATATTATTATGTAAATCTAGCGGTCAATATTAACCTCTGAGTAAGTAAGCGTTCTCCTGTTCCGTTGCACTCCAAGATGAAGATACCCCCATGACATTGCGTTTGCATTGGAAACACGACGAAAAGGATGTATACTGTTACCCATCATCCATGCTGAAATTATTAGAAATTAGAGTGGACTCTGTGAGGAGGCGGTGCACAAGTAAGAATCTACATAGAAAAGCCTGTAGAATTGGAATGGATAAAGCGTGAGGTATGGTATAATGCGCCGAGTACATAAACTTCAAGTTTTTTTTGGCTAATCCTCCACCCCACCCCCCGTCTACCATACCATTTAATAACCATTCTACCCTGCTAAAGCATGTAAATCAAGGGCAGAAGGAACATCGCTTTCTCCGAACATAAACTTCCTTTAAGGCTCCCCCCCCCCCCCCCCCAAAAAAATAAAATAAAGGGGAGGCGATCCTATATATACAAGTAAAAAAATCATATTGCAGAAAAGAGCCTCTCTCTAATATCCAATCTCCTATGAAGAGGGATCATCCCTCGCCACATAGGATTGAGGTGAAGAGCAAGGATGCTTTATAATAGGCTTGTCCAGCTTGGATCGATGACTTCTATCAAGTTCACCACATGACGGTTGGATTGCCATTAGGTTGAATTTGGTTGGTCTAGATCACCATTTCAATGTCTGATGGCAGCCCAAATTCCAGCTCTCTCTTTCTCACTCCAGAAGTGGTTTAGCTTCTGACTTTTTTTTTATTTCAATGGTGGTCCAACTTCTGGTTATTTTCACGTTCAAATATTAGAGCGATTTGAGAGCATGGGGTATTTGGTTTGGCATCTTTTTTATGATTCAAAAGCTAAAGCAACTTACATAGTTGTATCTAGACATATTCATATGACTATATAGCCTGGTTGACTAGACATGGAACATTGGCACTGCACAATCGACATGCCATAACCATGTCATGCTAGGACAACCCATAGATCAATGAAAAACCTAGCTGACACAAGCATGACCTCGTGACAAGGCGAGAGATCTAGGCGTGCAGCCGAAGGTGTACTAAGCGACGAGAGAGACATAGATAGGGTCAACATCGGAGCCTTGGTGGGGATGCTACCGTGTGGATCCGTGAACAAGGTTGATGGGAACCTGAGCAACTTTTATATTTTTTCATGTTGATATCCTAGAATTGATTCAAGCAGCCAATGTATTTTGTTCAACAATTTTTTACATCCAAAAGTAAAAAAAAAGGCGTTTTGAAACTAAACCTAGGCATATCCATATGGTCATATAGGCTAGGCATGGATTCAGGTCGTTACGTGATGCCTAGGCATGACCTTGCCATGAAACATGAGAGGGAAGGTGTACGAGGTGGCAAGAGCGACACATATTGGGTTGGCATCACAAGAGGATGATAGGGTACAGAGTCGTAGGCGAGGGGCAAGGGTGTACCTGCGTGGGCGGAGGAAACGATGTTGGCAAGGGAAATTGGCACGTGATGGGGGGATTGAGGAGACGATGACGAGGGAAGCTAGCAGTGTTGGGGGAAATGATGGCCAACAGGGAGTAATGGGATTAGGAGGGTCGAGGGGAGCCATAGGAATCCAGGAGGGGTTAGGATTAGGGGACCCCGAAAACTAGTTAGGGTGGGTTGGAATCACACGATACTACTCGTCTGTAATTCATGATACTCTAATCCTTTGAGCAAAGCCGAAACTGTTATAGATTCATCGATAACCAAGAACACAAGATGTAAAGAGAAAATAAGACATTGTAATCTTTATTGATTAAAATTACTTCTTTACAGATTTTTTATATAATGTTGAATCTATATTAGTTTTGCCGATAATAATCATAGACAAATCCGTTGGGCTTTCTCATCCGGTTACAACATGAACCTAGCGGAATCCTCACCGACGTCACGTACAGCCAGGCACAGACATGCCATGCGCGCTGCGTGTTTTTACCCTTCAACGGAGGAAAGCGCAGCGCGCGCGGACTTCGCGTTTGTTTTACCGTTTTTACTCCACCCCGCCGCCCCGCTGTTTTTACTGTGTTTTACCGCCGCAGTGCCGCCCCCACTGGCACAGGGCGCTCGCTCGCTCCAGTAGCGCTCCCACGCCCACGCACGCAGGCCGCAGCTCGTAGCCTCCAAATCTACCCTCCTCCTCCTCCCACTCCCAGCCCTGCCCGCGCGCTCGCCTCCATCATTCCTCGCTCGCCTCCGCGAGATCCCCATCGGCGCCTTCCCCTCCTCCTCCGGCGCCGCGGTCCATGCTGCATTAGCGCGCGCGGCGGCGAGATCCAGCTGCTGCCTGCCTGCCTGCGCCCCCAGGTGCTCGGCGGAATGTCGCAGCACCGCCCGCCGGCGCCAATGCCGGACACGCTGTCCGACGCCTTCGCCGCCGCCGTGCTCCTCTCCTCCACCGACAAGCCCGACACGCTCCCGCCGGGGAGGCTGTCGCCGGTCTCCCCGCTCCCGCACTCCTCCTCCAAGCACCCCACGCCCAGCTCCTCGTCCGGGTCGTCGGGGTCGGTCTCCAGGGCGCCCCTGGCTCCGGCGTCGGGGCTCGCCTCGCGGAGGAGCCACTCCGGCGAGATCCCGCTCCCCTCCGACGGGCCGCCCCGCGGGGCTCGCCCCGGCCACCGGCGGACCGGGTCCGGGCCCCTCATCTTCACCTCCGGCTCCAGCTCCTGCTCCAGCTCCGCCACCTCGCCGCTCGCCAACGCGCTCCCGGCGGGGAACATATGCCCGCCGGGCCGGCTCGCCAAGCCGCTGCCCTCGTTCTCCGCCGCGGCCACCCCTCCGCCCCCGCCCCCGCCGCGCGCCCCCCGCCACGACGTGCTCGGCTCGGGCACCGTCAACTACGGCCACGGCAGCATTGTACGCTCCCGCAGCGGCGGTCTCGCGGCCACCGAGGAGGACGCGCTCGTCAGGCGGGCCATGTCGAGCGCCGATCCGGAGGAGCTCAAGAGGGCGGGGAACGAGCAGTACAAGAAGGGGTGCTTCGAGGAGGCGCTCCGGCTGTACGACCGCGCTCTCGCCCTGTGCCCCGACAATGCCGCGTGCCGGGGCAACCGTGCCGCCGCGCTCATTGGGCTTCGCCGCCTCGGCGAGGCAGTCAAAGAGTGCGAGGAGGCTTTGCGGGTCGATCCGTCGTACGGGCGCGCTCATCATCGCCTCGCTTCCCTTCATATAAGGTGGATGAGTCTGTTGTGCGTGTGGCATAAAGATCGGTTCTTGGATCTGTGCATTTACTGCAAAATTTTCTTTCGCTTAGCATTCTCTGGGTTAAACAGAGCTTCTTTTCCTGCACGTAAGATTATTTGCTCCATCGATCTATAATCTATGGTTTGCCCCCCTAAAATGTTGCAAGACTATGAACACACACTTGCAATTATTAGTATAGCTTAGAAAGAAAAACAGACATAGGCATAGAGTGTTAATTTGTTATTCACTGGTATTGGAAGACGATGCCTACAATAGGTATAATGTTTTTACCTTACTTTGGAATGTTGGGCATCCATGTGGAACCCAGTTGATCTAAATATGGAACATTGCTTCATGCGTCTGTGCATTTCCCTCCTTGCCATGAAAGTATCAGTTATTTTAGTTCCCTGAGAAACACAAATAGCTGAATTGGTCACAAAGTATAAATGGTAACAATAGTGACAGTCAATGTGCTTATATATGCTATAGCCTTTTTTATCTTCTGTCTCTGTGCCCTGATAAATCTTTAGGCACTAGCTTCTTACCTACACCATAGATGCATTGTATCATTCTCATCAGTTGCCTTATAGGTTAAGTGATCCTTAAATTCTACATTTGTATAAGTTATTCATCTGATCTTACTTAAGTGCAGATTGGGGCACATTGAGTATGCTCAGAAGCACCTATCTCTGGCAACCCCACAGCCTGACCTCTTAGAGCTACACAAATTACAAACTGTGGAGAAGCACTTGGGAAGATGTCTTGATGCACGAAAAGTTGGGGACTGGAAGAGTGTGCTGAGGGAATGTGATGCCGCTATTGCTGCTGGAGCTGACTCCTCTGCTCTGGTCCAACTCTGTCCTTCATCTAATTTGAATATTTGATATCGACTAACCATGCCTTGATAAAAGGAAATGTACTGATGTACTTACATAATTCACCATTTGCAGCTCTTCGCTTCCAGGGCAGAAGCCCTTCTCCAGCTCAATCAGCTCGATGAGGCTGATCTGGCCATCTCAAGTGCTTCCAAGTTTGATTATTCATCTTCGTGCGTCTCAGACACCAAATTCTGTGGTTTCCTTGCTAATGCATATCTCTTTTATGCATATGCCCAAGTTGACATGGCATTGGGAAGGTAATTCAGTAAATTATTAGTTATAGACACACATATAAAATAATTAAACAACTCCTTTCCATTGTTTCTATTTTCCACTTGGGTAAAAAAATGTTCTGCCATTATTAAAAATGCTTCTTTTTTTTCCCTGCTGTAGTAAACTGTAGCAAAGAGCATTTCTAGCATGTAAGCACAGCTGAATAAAACAATCTAATCAAAAGTATTTTGTATCGGCAGTTAAACTCACAGCTGTCTGCTGTAGCTTTGCTATTCCATGACACCAGCTAACATCTTGCAGGTTCGACCATGCTGTCTCTTCAGTGGATAAGGCCAGTATAATAGATCCAGGAAATATTGAAGTGATAACAATGCATAACAATGTGAAAGCTGTGGCAAGAGCGCGATCTTTAGGAAATGAGCTCTTCAATTCTGGAAAATTTTTAGAAGCTTGCTTAGCTTACGGTGAAGGGCTCAAACATCACCCTGTGAATCCAGTCCTGTATTGCAATAGGGCAGCTTGCAGGTTCAAGCTAGGGCAGTGGGAGAAGTCTATTGAGGACTGCAATGAAACCCTCAAGATTCAACCCAACTACACAAAGGCCTTGCTCAGACGTGCAGCTTCCTATGGCAAGGTAGCATTTTATTTATTTGTTTATTTCTGTTTTCCTGATATAGTGTGGAAACTCAGAAATTATTGCATTATTGTTTATTTGGTGATTAGATGGAGCAATGGGCTGAATCTGTGAAAGATTATGAGGTTCTTAGGAAGGTACTTCCAGGTGACACGGAGGTGGCCGAGGCATATTTCCATGCTCAAGTTGCCCTCAAGTCATCTCGAGGTGAGGAAGTATCTAACATGAAGTTTGGAGGAGAGGTTGAAGCAATTACAGGAATGGAACAATTCCAGATGGCTACATCCTTGCCAGGTTTGTCTTACTAATCCTTGTCTTTTGTTTGAAAATGTTTCTTCATGTTTTTTTGGGCAACACTGCTAACAATTGTGATAATTTCTCGAAAACCTGATAATGCATATAATAACTGAAACTAGTGATTAACTTCAACTATTATCTACATAAGTAGAACTTTCTTAGATAATATGCTGACACACTTCCAGATGGCTGCTACTACTAATACTAGCTACTAGGACTTGACAGGCAAAATCAGAGCATTAAAAAAATTTAAGTAGTAACTTCAAAGTTTTTGGACAATATCTACTATTGAGATAACCTTAACGTGATAGCTTACCTTGCATTTGATATTACACATTTGTTCAGCTGATGCTCGAATCAGTTTGTTGCTGCAAATATTTGTCTCATGCAAAGATGGTCCTAATAGCAGGCACCAAAATAGTATAGTGATCTCTAGATATTTTTTGTCTTGTTTGCTCACTTTTCTGAGTTTGTCATACCTCTGTTGCAAAAGGAGTAGCAGCTGATCACTGCAATCAAACTATCTTTCACTAACACATTTTAATATTAGTGTACTCTATAATTTCTGCTCCTTGAGAATGACCAACCCTATTTTACCATTTTGATTAACATTACATCTCGGAATATTTTGCTTCTTCCACACGACTATTATGTCTGCAGTGCATGACATTGACTTGCAGAATGGTACATTTTAGTACCGCAACCTTGACTTTTGTTTAGGCATGAGGTTGTTCCACAAGTTGGCAGTACTTATTACTGTTTTCTGCCGTGCAAGTAGATCTTCACGTGTCTTTTGTTTTGCTGGCATTGTACCGATGCTAGTTGGAAGTACATAACTCGTTCACACTGTTTTTGTATTTTACCCGGTCCCTTTGCACTGTCTGATCACTTGTTCTTTCTTGTACCGGTAATGACAGCTCTTAGCTTTTCTTTGTTTGACATATTCTTATTGGTCATTTTCAAATGTACAGGTGTTTCGGTCGTCCATTTCATGACACCCTCAAATCAGCAGTGCTGCAAAGTTTCCCCCTTTGTGAATGCACTGTGTACCAGATACCCATCTGTTAATTTCCTCAAGGTAACTAATTGTGTTGAATGGTCTCTGCTTCTTAACTCCAGGCTTTTTCTTGACATACTAATACTATTCTGTTTCTTTTACTCAGGTTGATGTAAGCGAGAACCCTGCTGTCGCACGTGCAGAAAATGTGAGGACAGTTCCAACATTCAAGATCTACAAAAATGGTATAAGAGTCAAGGAGATGATTTGCCCCAGCCAACAGCTTCTGGAGTACTCAGTGAGGCATTACGGGATTTAGGACATGAAATACTAATGATCCGATGTTTCCTCATGCCTCCAGCTTCCCTCGAGCAAACCATGAGCTAAGCTGGAGCAAAGCCAGTGGAGCTGATCTTGATGAGGGCAAGCATGCAAGAAGACCAAGATCGAAGAGCAACCTTACCCCGCATCATCCTTTCCCATCCAACGCCCTTTTCATTATCCACCCTTTTCTCCATTTGTTGATTACCGGCTTATTTTATTCTTTCCATTTGTCCCATGCGTACATCATTGTTGCAAAATTCCTTGAGAACGAAAACATCACCATCTTCCAATTCATGTGAAGAATGACTGTAAATTTTTTTTTCACTTCCATGTTTACCAGACAACCCAAGGAAAGAAAGGTATAGATGTCATTTGTACTTTCTAATTCAATTATGTAATCTGGAAGTTTTTAGGCGCCCAACCCCAGTGTCCCCTTTGCCACGGCCAACTGGTCACACCCTGGTCTGGTATTGCACATACAGATACGGTGATGTTGATCTCTACTCTCTTACCACTTTGGCTGCACACATAGCTGGTGTGACAACCAACAAATGAACATAGGCTTTGCATGTAAAACATGTTAGGTTAATCTGTCACTATGAAGAAGCTAGCTATTGGGGCATGTTCTCACAGCTGCATTGGATCCCTGTGTTGACCGTTTAGTTAGTTGTTCTCTGTTCTTTTTGCTAGCATCGGGTGGACCTGGTGCCCATGAGGCCGACATGTTAACGTCGAGCCCTGGTGTGTTGAGACTGCTCGCTTTGGCATTTCCTTTCGTCCAGGTCGGCACGCATTTTTGTCCTATCACTATCGCCACTGGCCATATGCTGACCGGTGGTTTCTTGGGAGATCTCAGGGCGGGGTGCAATTTAGCACTTCTGTCTTGTGGCGCTGGTAAACATTTCATGTTACTTCCTCCAGTTCCATAATATTTAACGTTTTGGACATTAACACGGTCTTCAAAATACATACAACTTTGACCATCAATTACTTATAAAATTTATGTACAAAATCCACAATCATATGATATTGTGAAAGTATTTTTCAAAACGAATTTATAAGTATGATTTTTATATACAGAGTTCAAATAGTTTAAAAGATATGTATAGATAAAGGTCTAAAACTTTGACTTAGGACAAACGTAAAACGATAAGTATTATGGAACCCGAGGGAAGAATTACCATACAATCTTTTCAAATTAGAGACCTGGAACCACACACGTTTCAGGCCATCACTTTGTTTTAATTATATGTGCTAGCGACAGCAAACTAAAATATTGACATGAGATGTATTCACAATAGAAAACTCCAAATTGCACGTACATACGGTTACATGCACAACTGCTGTTTTTGCAAAATTGGTGCTCAACCGCTGTTTTTGCTAAAAAGATTCTTTAAAATTTAGGAAAAGGCAATCCACCCCCCTTTCTCTCATCTCATCTCCTCTCCACTCCGTCTAACTCGAGCCGGCTCCCTTCTAGTTGTAACGACGTCGGCAACCACACACGACCTCGCACAAGCCACGATGACATCCACGCACGACATGGCTCGACTCGACTCGGCTTGGCTTCGACGCGGTACGGGAGGCAGGGTGCGGCAGCTTGTGTGGGACTGTGGTGGTCGTTAGCGGACTGTCCCTAGATGGAAGCCAGGCCGGTTAAGCCGGAAAGGCGAGTGGAAGAGGGAAGAAAGAATGATTGTATTGCATTTTTAAAACTTTGGCGGGTCTTTTTGCAAAAAAAATCATTAAAGTGTCCCTAAATTATCACGCGCTTCTCATCCTGATCACCGATTTTTCAAATTGCAGTTTAGACTCCCTAAACCATTAAAGTGTCCCAAATCCGGTCCATCGTTGCCACACCACCGCACGGGAGCTGATGTGGCTGCTCCATCGCACGAATCCTGCCACCGTGGGCAGCCCACGTGGCATTTTTATATTTTATATTTATTTTTTGAGTAAATTATATAGGCGGTCACTAAACTATCACACAATTCTCATCCAGGTCACTGATCTAGATGAGAACTGAATGAAATTGGGGAGTTTAAACTACAGTTTGAAAGATCGGGGGCATGGATGAGAATTGCATGATAGTTTAGGGGCCGCCTGTATAATTTACTCAAAAAATAAATATAAAATATAAAAATGCCACTTGTACTGTCCACGGTGGCATGATTCATGCAGTGGAGCAACCACATCAGCTCCCGTGCGGTGGTGTGGTAACGGTGTACCGGATTTGGGTCACATTAATAGTTCGGGAGTCTAAACTGTAATTTAAAAGATCGGGGACTTGGATAATAAGTGCGTGATAATTTAAGGACCGTTCATGTAACTTACTCTTATCATTAATAGCAATCTCCCCAATAAGTGAGATAACTCCATGGACTGATCAGGATTTATCCCAAATGCGATGTGCGCAGGTTGCCAAACTGATCATATTGAGAAATAGCAACCAGAGAACAGATGGTGGATTGTTTCCTCCCACTACAAAAACAACACTTCTTATTCTCCCTTCAATTCCATTAATAAGATTATCTTTAGTTAAAATAACACCTCACCCTTAGTACCAAAGTTTTTTCCCCTAATTTTTAGGAGAAGTTTGAGGCTTTGAGCTTCCACATTAACTAGCTCGAAAAACTAATATTTTGGTTGACTAATAAAAGGTATGAAAATTGTCCATCTTGTGCAGATTCCCTTTGAATGTACACTAGAGTATTAGTCGATTGGGCCCAATTGCAACTTGCAAGTCAAATTATAAAGGATAGTTTCTACTTTTTTAATTAAACATAATTGTTTGTTCGATCTTAGGAACAGATTAAATAAAATAATGATTAGCATTTCACGATCTTTCTAGATATATAATTTATATTTACATACATAAACTAAAACATGAGAAGCATAAAACAGTGGCAATGAGCATGCTAGCTACTCATTTCGCTGATACGGCTCGGACGTATAGCCGTACTTACGCCTCTAGCCACGGCATACATTTCATATTTTCATCCACATGACATGTGCATGACACATCCGAAGGGCAGGGAGTTAGGAAGGAATCAATCAGTCTCTCCCTAAATTTGATCATCCGTAGCCTTATATATAGGCTTCCTTTAATAAAAAATCTCTCCCTATATTTCTCTCATCTTCAACAGTGTTCCTTATATGAAGAATTGCATAGGGAAAAGAAAGAGAACTGTCGGGGATAAAAATACGGTCCATTGCCATGGCCCACTCCCTGACGGCCCAATCGAACAGCCTGCCAGGGCCCAGTTCCCTGGAAGGTTCTATCTGGCCCATATGCGATTTACCGAACAGCCTCCTGACTGGCATGGTGCGTAAAGGCCAAGGAATCGTGTTTGAGTCCTACTCGAACAAGAGTTCTGCACGACTACGTGAAGACCCGGACGTTGGTTTCCCGGATTGGATTAGGAGTCGTGATCCCCAAGATTAGGAGATTACCTTATCTACCGTAGGTTGTATTTGGCATGTATGAGTTCGTTACGATCTCGTAGTTAGCCCGGCCCGATATTCCTCAGTAGGTCGGTTTGTTCCGCACTATATAAACAAGGCCCCTACGGCGTGTAGAAAGGGGTTGATCTGGCTTTTTGTATCTGCTAGACACCCGATCTTCGCTTGTGCACCCATAATCTCGCCGAGACTTGTTCGTCTCGTCGAGCCACCT
>SPJY01023985.1:931868-1080818 GCA_005191435.1 Raddia distichophylla
AAGAAAGGCTGGACGTAGGGCTATTATCTCTCCTGAGAGGCCTGAACCAGGATAAAAACCCCTGTCTCCTGTTCGTTGCTGTTCGTGGTTGTTCGGCGTGTCTCCTATCTCCTCTTTGAAGAACCTTGGTTGACTTGGGTCAATAGCCCAACCGTCGACAAGAACCTTTACATATAAAGGAATGGAGAGAAAATCTATATTTTAGGGAATAGAATAGGGAATGCTGTTGGAGCACATAGGGGAAGAATCCGTCCCCTATTTTAGGGTAGAGGGCTTTTTTTTTTGAAATGGGGTAGAGGGAGTCTTAGGGGAGCCTGTTGGATATAACCTAAACACATCCGGTGAAACTTCACTGAAAATGCTGGAATATTATAATGTTTTGAGGCATTAAAAAATATTTAATTTGAAAACCAATCCGATACAATCTGTATGGACTCCGCCAGGGGCAGACGTAGCCAAAATTACTAGCAGGGGCTAAAGTTTAGCTCAAGAGTTAGTTTTAAAGTTTAGCCCCTTCTTCTTTTCTATTTTATGCTAAAATCTATAGGTGGGTCTAAGGTGGGGCTCCACTGTCATAGATAGCGTAGGCCGGTGGGGCTAGAGCCCCACCAGACCCGGTGCTAGGTCCGCCCGTGGACTCCGCTTCGCTCTCGTCCAAACCTCCGACGACAGGTCTCCACCATGCTCCATCAAACTTGACATATTCTTTAAATTTGAATCATATAAATATAAACACTTCATTCCATCTTACAAACCACAGTGCGTCAAAAGCACCGGGATATATGCTTTGACGGACGGACAAATTTAATAAAAGAATGATAATAATTACACGATCTTCACATACATGAGAAGCGTCCAACAACAGTGGCATGCTTCTCATTTCTCTGACATGGCGGGTGTACGGCCGTACGTACGCCTCTAGCTATATGTCTACGGGATGCAATTCATCAATTCATCCACAGACGTGAGCATTGAACACATCCGAAAGGGTAGGAATTAAGATAGGGAATCGATCAATCAGCAACGACGCAACAACCGCCATATTTAGTCAGTCCCTCATCAAGAACTCAAGCAGCTCATCCATGGACAGCGCCACTTCCGAGCTCTCGTTCGCCGCCGCCGCCGGCCGCGGCGGCGGCCGGCGTCGCCTCCGCCCCCGTCCGCCACCGTTCGCCGCCACCAACGAGTCCTCGTCCTGCTCCTTCCCGGTGAGCCTCTGCACGACGGACTTGAAGTCCTCGGCGTTGGCCTCCACGTACTCCGTAACAATGTGCCTCACTCTCACACCCCCGTCACAGCTCGCAGCTCGCTCCATATGCAGCACACACAGAACCCTAACTTTTTTCTTTTCCTATGAAGAAAAAAAACGAAGCTTAGAGATGTTATCGTGCATGCATGTGCTTGCTGATCGTCATTCTGGATGAGCAATACGTGAGATCCATATATATATATAGTGAGGAGATGCAGAGAGTTAGGGTTCTTCCTGGGATATTGCATACACGGTGAGCGATTGGTGGCGCGAGGAGAGCTGGTTTGACACTTTGACATGGTCGCGAACGAGCTCGAGCTGACCAGAATAGTATAGGTAGCTACTCAGTCCAGTTTGGGCTCAGTGATGGCGAGTGGGATCTGTACCTCGTGCTGATTGCTGAAGAATCAAAGTGTGAATGCATATGCACGTGTGGGTTTTTGGGGATCGATTGGCATATTCATATTGGCATGCATATGCATGCGTGTGTACATGCGGTCAAAATAGGCCACGGCTCCGGTTTCCTCGTAGCCGGCGGGTCGGCGGGTTTTCCCCAGTAGTTCCAATGATTGATATATTGAAATATTACGTCGACAGTGTTTATTTAGATAAATTATCAATAATCAAATACCCAAATATCCGTGAATATATTGTTGGTCAAAGCAAAAAAAAAAACTGCCTTTTCTTAGCTACAAGGTAGAAGCACACTTGCAGATAGACGATGGTGGGCGCAGAATTTTGAAAATGAGTGTAAATAATAAAAATGATGATCGTAACAAATTCGCATTGAAAATATTAAAATGTAAATTACTCATAACAATGACATCATCTCGTGTAATAAAAATTACAAAAAAAAACATCACAGCATAATTCTCTGTCTTTCATGTATTGGAATTCAGTTATAATATATGACATCATCCTCAATTAAAACAATTAAACACATTTATATTAATGGTTGATTTTTTGTTGAATTCAACTAATACATTCATACAGTCAAAATATTTTTGCATAGCATTCATTTTTGAAATAAAAACAATTAAACAAACATTCAAATTGGGTGCTCAGCTCGGTTGCTCTTGCTCACCGTGAAAAGAGTTGTGCTCGGCTGCCACCATATGTGTTGAGAGTCCAGTTTGTTTAGGTCCTGCCTCCTCCATCTAAAGACCAAAAAAAATCGGTACTCAATAGCCCCCAAAAGGCAAAATTTATACTGAGACTTAAGAGCCCAAGACCTAATTGCTATGTTAACCATTAATTGATAAGGCTAGCACCTATAAAGGAAGAGGAGCCAAGGATGTAAGGGGAGTTTTGAGGAATTGAGGGCAGCCGATCCACGTATGTGCGGCGGGTGGCGGAGGACCAACGACGTCAACAGATGATAAAGCCACCAAAGACTGTGAACCGACTTGCTATTGTCGTGCGGTGGCCGTGTGGCCAGCGAATGTGGGGTGCAGGCTATGGGAGACGGTAGCCCGTACAGAAAGACAAGTTAGGATAGGAGTCAACGTGGTTGCGATTGGATCGGGGGCCTGGGCACCTAGCTGATTGGGGAATCGGGAGGGAGCAGATGAGTGGAGGGAAGTGTGTCCGATTAGGGAATTGATCGAGAGGGAGCGGGTGAGGGGAGGGGCTGCTCGAATGGAGAGTGGGGGACAGGGGGTGGTGTTCAATTTTTTATTTTTTAAGAAAAAATGGATGTAAAACTGTACACCCTAACCCCACATGGGCTCGCCCTTGCAGACAGGCTATATACACAAGTCAGGGATAACTTTTCAACTCCACCAAATTCATATATTCCAAATAGTCATGCATATGTATTTACCATTTTGAACATTAAAGTCGTCTTCAAAATGCAACTTAATTTGACCAAATAGTTTATTTTTAAAACCTCCAAAATTATCACGTTATGAAACTATTTTTAATTTTCATATACACAATAATCTAATTATTTAAAAGGAGGAATTCTTAGCCAATTAAGTTATAAAACCTTTACATGAATGTGTTTTCGCTATATCTTTGACCGGAGGACCAGTACGTGTCAGCAGCTTCCTGAATCCTGTCTCACTAGCCTCAGGCGATAGGCCCGCAGCACGCAATTAAAGAAGAGCTGAGCAGACTGGTCAATGCAGCTAACCTGAGCTCAATGAAGGCAACGGGGCTTCAATATCGATTTCGCACTGAAAATCGTTACTCAACGATCTCAATAATTGTGTAAATGGGATGAGATTCCACGGTCCAAAATTTGAATCCAACAACGAAAAGTTATCGATTTCAACATGCATGATAATCACTCTATATTAATTAAGCAAAGGTCATTTGAATTCTTTTTTTGAAAGAGAAGGTCATTTGAATTCGATCCAAAATAACTTGGCTCAGTATGTCGATGAAAATTTCTCCCAAATCAACGAATATCACAGTGAGGCATGTCTGGAAGGCGTGCCCGGATGGGCATGGAAGTGGATTTAGACAAATATACCATGAATACATGTTTTTAAAAAAGATATATGCCAAAACACTTCAATTGTGTCACTAGTATGTTTTTTCAGTTTTATCATGATTTTAATTTGAATTTGTAAGTTTCGATTTGGACTAAATTCATAATCCTAAAATGGGTGATTCATGTATTATGCCCCAAGGAGGTCAGCGCGTGTGATAATCATAATTACCGATGATATTTTGAAACTGGGTGGTGGATTACTAGTGGTAGAGTTTGGAACGGACAAGAAAACTCGAGGAGAAAATTAAAGGGAGAGGGACTCATGGTCAGATCTCGTCGTCTACCTTGTTGTTGGTGCCTTTGGGCTAGCGGCGAGTTGTGGGAGATGAGGATTTTAGTTTAGGACTATAGAGACTAATGTTAGGTAGCATAATAAGGTTTACAAATAAGGGATTTTAGGAGGAGCGGTGTTCTGCAGCGGCGAGCTAGCCTAGCTATAGCGACAATCTCGCATGGATAGTTGCGTCTTTTATAGATCTGTGCTTCCCTTTGATGGGATCTATGGTTTACCAGTTTAGTGAGCGTGTCTATGGCGTCCTCGTTGCCTCTACCCTTTGATGGATATTTTGGTTCAAGACCTCGGCAAGGTCGTTTTTCTACTATGGTCTTTATAAATGAGTTGGAGGAAGGCATCGCTAGTAGGATGTTGAGAGCAAGGTCAATTTTGGTGTGGAGAGACTCCTGCAACGACGGTGATGTCGACGGCAATGATGCTGCTCATCAGTTTCAATTGCTTTGTCTCATCGTCCTCCAATTCGCCCGAGAAGAGATTTGAGCCTTGTTCAATGATTGATCGATATTTTTCTCCCTTTCCCGTTGTGAATTTGGCTGGAGGGGTTGGTCGTCGTGACGCTATTGGTTCCTAATGTTATCATCTTTGACGTTGATGTGTGGAGAGAAGGAAATTGCTTCCAGGTTCCTAACCAACCTATTTGTTAATTTTTTTATTTTAGATAGTTTATCTATTTTTTACATTTTATAATTCAGTTTTTATACGGGTTTTTTTTCTAATATGTTTGAAAATTTTAAATTCAAATTTTTTGGGTATTTTTTGAATTTATTTTTTTGAAAAATTCTTATGATTTTTTATTTGACTAAATTAGCATATTCCATTGGCAACAAACCAAATATGTATTCTATCTTACCAAAATTTGACAATCTTCGATTGGCTTTAATCCAAACAACACAAAAATCGCTGATGATAGTCATGCCTTTGATTGACCATGATCATTCATTGGCAAGGCCATTAAGAGCTAACCAAACATGTCCTTACTTGTGTATCACTTTTTTTTATAATGAAAGTGGTTTTGTAATGAAATACGATTCCTTATTCTCAACAAAGATTGAAACGGACAAAAGGATATGTGATCTCGCTGTGTATGTGTTACTAGCGGGATAAACGGGCATGTGCCCCGTCGACGCCGAGTTTACACTGCAGAAAATATGTGCCACCTTTTTCTGTCCATACGACTGAATCAAAAAAAGTCAAACAGTGGGCCAACATGAAACTCTCTCTTCCATATGCACATCAACTTACCGTAGCGGTCAGAGCTCACATGGTCTGTTGCTGACCTGCATATGAAAGTATCATGTAATGTCAAGAACAAATAAACGATGCAATCACCACAACGGCTACTGAAATTTTGATTGGTATTAGTCAAAAGCATGCATGTAAAAATAAGGATATGTAATAAGACTGAAGTAAATCCCTTGGAAGACATGGCATGTACTCGTCAGTGCATCTCATAAGGCATACATGTAAAAATAGGGATATGGCATAAGACATAAGTAAATCCCTTGAAAGGTGTGGCATGTAATCATTAGCGCATCTCATGGCAGTCTACGAAATTATACATAAATGTGTTTTTTGTAGGCCACTCATACCATAAATAAATCTAGTATTATTTTAGACCAATCATACCTCTAATGTAGAAATTATTGATAGAATGAAACAAAAATCTCCAGATATGACTTTAGTTTTTAGATGCATGGGGCAATCAGCTGAAAACCATCTTCTTTGTTCATACCCTATAAAATTGTCATACAACATTAATTAGTGCCGATGTACATTGATTGACCTAATAATATCTGAAGCTAAAACTTACATGTGTTATGTGCAATATAACCAAAATTCTGTATAGTGATGTATAATATTAGTCACCGTCATGCATTTTTTTTTTGTCAGGTAGAAACCAGCTCGTAGACAAGTTCACTACACAATGCTTTCAAAAGGCATTACTAATGCACCTTCATATAAATTATGAACCTCTCCATATATATAGCTATAAACAACCTAAAATGATGATAAATAAAGAACAATTATTTCCCAAGTGAAACAGAGAAAAAACTATTCAGTAAATTAGCAAAAAGAACGCATTATGTCTAAGATCATACCCTATTTTTCAAAAACTGTAAACATAACGATTATTTTAACGAAGTCGAGAAAAAAAAAACTCTGATAAGCAACCTAGCATATTCAATAGGAAAATCATATTAGGTAGCTGGGATGGCACAATTTCAGACGTACTGCGCTAAGTTTATTGAAATGGAGTTCTACAGGAAGTTGGGACTGGAAAGAGAAACCTGGCAATTTCTTAGACTATTTAAAGGAGGCAATTCAAAAGCTGTATCATAACATTCAGGGTCAAAATCCTTACAATGCCTAATGAACTTGACTATGTGTATTCTGGAACAAAACAGTATGAATGTTAGATCTTTTTTCCCCCTAAAATACAGGAAGAGGAATCCACATAGAACTATGACCATGTAAGGCATCAGGTTTAAGTACAGTGTTGTCCTTAGCCGCAAGGAACGGTTGAAGTGAAATAACTTTGAATTTATCTAAAAAACACCAGTTAATGTAATTGACCAAACACAAACTTGTTCCATAAGGAGAAGGTCATAGCTCTTCGTTGTTGCAATGATGAAAGACATTTTTCTCTTTATAAGCAATCATAGAAGTACAAAACTGATTCATGGTGCTATGCATATCTATCACATTTTGCCAGTTCCAAACGTAAGTCCAGCATAACTGATAGCCCAATGTCGGCACCCGATTTACAAGATCGGATTCCACCTGCGTAATCACGTACTAGTCCCAAGGATCATGGCTAGTACACATAGTTATACAGAAAACGAACATTGCTAACGATCTGATTATTACAAAAGGGAACATAGTCCAGTACAAACACAAACAACGGCTCGCAGGCCGCAATTCAGAGTACACAACGATACAGGCCTAATACAACATCTAGAATTTTATTCATCTCACAGGCACGAAGGCTGTAGTAACGCGTAACCCTAATCTTCATAGTCTTCCTCGGAGAACGCCTCCTCGTCGAAATCCGGGTCCTCCTCCTCGGACGGCGGGCCATACTCGGAGGGACCAGCTGTTGAAATTTTGATAAGGGAGAGGAGAAAAGGAGGGTGAGTACAAATTGTACTCGCAAGTCTGGAATTATGCAAATGTGGTTTAGTACAAGGAGAGCTTAGGATATTTTGTAGAAATGAGTTTATTGTCCTAGTTTTGGTAAAGCAGTTTAGAAACAGTAAATCTTAACATTTTCTTTTGGGCTCTTCTCAAACGGTTCTCGCCACTTGGCCTCAGTGCCATAGCGAGAACAAAATCCTTTCTCATTTTCTTTTTTCAAAACGGCTAGGTCCATTCCGCGCGACACTTTCCGGTAGGCCGACCCCCAATCTGAAATGTAGCCGGTGGCACCTAACTCAAACGAAATCCTTCTCAAATCCTTTCATCTCAAATCCTTTGTTCAAAAGCCCTTTTCTAAATTGGTTTTATAAATGAAGAAACTACCATATAATCAGTCCCTTCGCACGCTCATAACCGCGAGCACGGCTATCATGACAGTTTTAACTCTGCAGAGTGGGTACGCCTTACCCTCGAGAGGCTACGCACCTAGACGGTGTTTCGCCACAAGACCGCCAACCACGAGGGCCAACGATCGGGCCCGTCCCATACCGGGGCTCGAGGTCGTACTGTAATGGCTCAGTTCATAGGATCATAGGATGAGCAGTCCTTAGACTAAGAGAGTTGGTATTTTAGCACAGTTTTAAAAACGGTGCCGCACTACACCCACTGACAAAAAATCTCTCCCTAGTCGGAAGATTTTTGGGGTAAGAGGAAAATCATTTCCTATTAAGCATCACCCTTGATGAGCTATCTTTAAATCACCCTTTTCCCAAACATTTCTCAATAATATTCTCATTTCACACAAATGATTATTTCACTTCGCATAAAAGTTTTTAGGCATTTATCCTATCACAACGAGGTACTTAAATATGAGCAATCCATATTTTAGCCTTAGGTTTAATCCTACAATATTTCTTACCTTTCTAGTCGGCATGATATCTAAGTCTAGTAAATACGGAATTTATCATTTTTAAACTAGCATGCACATTTTCAATTCTAATAAACATTTTCTAAATAACCGAAAATGGTTTCACGATATGTTCAAAGGGGACTTGCCTTGATCGGTTCCGGGGAAAACGAAGGGGACATCGTCGATCGGGTCTTCGGGGGCTTGACCTCCTAAACGCGCACACGCATATGCAAAGCAATACAACACACATGAGCCAAATATTTTATGCCATGCTGTTTTAAGGATAAATGCAGAAATCCTATTTTCCATGCATTTTTATTTGGATAACAATATGACAATGGCTATGAACATGAAATGATGCAATGTTCAAGTTATGAAATTAACAAGAATATAAGAAAGGTGCTTAAGGTCTTGCAGTTTTAAATAATGGGACATGCAGCAAATTTAATGCATTTTTAGTTAATCAGAAATGCTAAGGGGTTTGCTCAAGTTCACATGAGATAATGCCACTTCTAGGTTAGCTATTTAACTAAAATGATGCTACATGCATGACATGGATATATATAATTTTCTAGGGTCCAGAAATGGTTAAAGTACTTATACAAATTTTTACATAACTTTTAGCATGCACAAGTTATTTTAAACAAATACTTTAGGGAACCAAGTATAGATTAAACAAAAATTGAAAAAGGAAATAAAAAGAAAAGGGGCCACTCGCCAGGCTGGCTTGGCCGGGCGGCCCAAGCCAAGGTGCGGCCCAAAACCGAGGCGTTGCGCGGCGAAAGAGGCGGCATGCTCAAGCTGGCAGGCGGGCCCTCCCCTGGCCCCACCTGTCGGTGCCTCCAGCAACGGCAAAGGGGAAAAAACAGGGGAGTGCTCCCGCGGCGGCGACGGTGCACACTGCGATGACGACTCCGGCCACCGGAGTTCGATTGGGTGCGTGGGAAGCGAGATACCATCGAGGCGAATGCAATGGCGACGCTAGCATCCCGAGAGGTGGACGGTGCATGCTGCGCGGCGGCGATTCACGGGTACCGCGCCGCCGGCGAGGTAGCGAATCGAGCCCAAAATTTCCCGGGCCGGGAGGATGAAGGTGGACGGAGGAAGCTACCTCCGGGGTCGCTGGGTCGAAGGGGACAGCGCAACGGCCGGGCTACGGTGGCGTCGACGGCGTCGGCTCCAGGAACTCATGGACCACGCTGCTCCAATCCGCTCCTGGCGCTGGCTCCACTGGAACAACCTGCGCCACCCCAGGGTGAGGTTGAACCGAAGGGAAACGAGGGTGAGGTAGAAGAGGAGAAAAAGAAAATGGCGGTGGAATGGGGAAAAGGCACACTAGCTCGAGTGAATGGAAATGCGTCGGCGCAAGGCGGGGAAAAACGGGGAAGCAGTTACCTTTTTATAAGCGTGCTCCGCCCGGGACATCGCTAATGTGACGTGGAGGTTGGCCACGCCGGCGTGAAGAGAAGCTCGGCTGCGTCACGGGTGTGAGACCGCTGTAAGTTCAAGCCTCCCATGGGCTAATTGATTTTGGTAATTGATGGCAACTAGGCCGTACAGCTGGAACGCCAAGGATAAGGACCTTTGTTTTATAGTTCTTCTATTTTCCTTGTGTGCGTCTTCGGCTCGACTATATCTCTCTGGTTGCAGGGTCCCACTGAGCACAGGTGTCGGTTGTGAGTGAACCATCTAGAGCGAGTCCACCTGTCTAGGTTCGAGAGAGTTCGGGGAAGCAACAGCTGTCGGGGGTCTCGTAGCCTCTAAGTCTACGCAGGACTTCGTTACTGTTCATCTAGTTCCTCTGTTTTGCATTTTAGATTCGCAAATTCGCATGGGAAGGAAGAACAAGGAAGAGTCGATCAGGGCAAATTACTTAAAAAAGATTGCATTTCACATAAAGAAGCAAAGGGATTTCACAACCAAAAGAAGAGTCCCGCACTCCTGGACTACCGCAAAAAAGGGCGCCGCGCCACTACAGCATCGGCGGCGCCCGAACCGTACAACTCCTCCGCCGCTCCTACTGGCGACGCTGGCGACGCGCAGGCGGAGCCGCGGACCCCGCCGTCGCCGACGACGACGACGATAGCGGGCCTAGCGCGGGCACAATCGGCCTGGGCGCGCTTGGATGGCGCTTCCGGCGACCGCGGTTGGGGTCACCCATGCACACCCATCGGTCTGCGCCAGACGACTCCGCTGTCGCCTCAGCCCCTTCCGGCACGGGCACTGATGGCCCCGGCGCGCTTAAGCGCTGCCTCCTCCGACGATGGTGGCTGGCGGAGCGCGCGAGCAGCGGAGGCGGCGACGCTATGATGGCCGCCGCAATCGCCCCGATCCCCTGCTCTGCCACGACCTGTGGCGGAACCTCCTCTTGCTCCGCCACGGGCTCCGGTGGAGCCTCTTCCTCTGCCGCGGCCTGCGGCGCAGCCCACCCTCCAGCCGCGGCTACCAGCGCAGCATCTTCCTCCGCCGCCAGTACGGCAGCGTACGCGGCATCAGCGGCAACCTGCGCCGCCACCGCGTCTTCCTCATCCTCCTCCGCCGCCAGGGCGACCGCCAACGCCTTGGCCATCTCCCCATCAGCACGGATTTGGGCATGCGCCGCCAATGCGGCAGCTTGGCCCGTGAAGGCGGGGGCCGCGACGGCGGGAGCCGCGGCGGCAGGGCCAGCGACCTCCTCCTCCTCCCCCGCGGGATGGATCGGCGGCGACGGAGGAAGTGGCGGGTTAGGCTCCGCAAACAAGGCCTCTATGAACGCCGCCGCATAGCCGGAGTTGTATTCAGAAGACATGGTTTCAAGCCCTCTTTCCCTTTTTTGCCTTCCCGCTCTGCCTCTGCTCGGACCTGGCGATCTCTGTTCGCTTTTCTAAGGCAAGCGCAGGCAAGGCGTAAGGATCACGCGGCGAGCTGCGGCTTGCTTTATAGGCCAGGCGGCTGCCCAATGTCCTGTCGCACTGCGAGTTACCCGAAGCGTCGTCACGCGCGAAGGGGCAAGCAATTAAAACCCACTACCCGAGCTGAAGAGACGCAAGCGCCCGCGCCGTCTCGTAGAACACCAACCGCGCCTGTCGCCGCGCGACACGTGCCTCGGCCCCGCTGTCAGTGGCAGGGGGAAATCATTACGGGTCAGAGCCCACCGCATGGGCGTGGCCCACCCGCACGGGCAAGGCTCGGCGATGCTCTCGCGGCCCGCCGCATGGCTTAAGCCAGGTGCATGAACCGGCGCGGACGGTTTCGCCTCCGTATCTGTGCCGAGCGAACCCGTACTTCCCATGAGCGGAACACTGTGCTGCGCGACAGGGCCCACAGTGCGTACGACTTGACATGATAAATTAAGGGAAAGATGGCTAAGCCTTTCGGCCACCACACATTACGCAATGTTTATCCGATCAAGCGGACGTTCAAAGGAAAGTATACAAAAAGTATGTGGCGCAGAGCCCGGGAGCTGTGGACCGAGTCAAACTACGGGCCGTGCTGTAGCTTGAGCCTCTCTAGCTCGATTTCTAAGTCTCGGATTCGCGTCTGCGCCTGAAGTAACTCTATGGCCCGCGCAGCCATGTCGTTTTGTTCCTGGCGCAGCTTGACCCGGGCTTCGGCGAGCTCTTCTCTCTGTTTCTTCAGGGCTTCTGACTCTGCCACGGACCTCGCCCCAGCTTCGCGTAATGTGGCACTTTCCTCCCTGAGCTTACTACAAGTTTCCTCGAGCCCGCAAACGATGGAGTTATGATCAGACTTGGTAGCCGCCAGCTCGTTGACGGCCGCCTCTCTACGCTCGCGTTCCTCATCAAAAAGAATCCGAGCCCTGTCTGCCTCTTCGCGAGCCGCCTGGGCTTGAATCTTCACGGCTTCCTCCACCTCCCGAGCTCGAGCAAGCCTCGTCATGACCTCCTGTTCTTTCTCCTGCGCTGTCTTTAGTGCGGATGCTAGCTCGGTGATACGCGCCGTAGCACGGGCATCGACCTTGGCAGTGAGCCCGTCCGCGCGCTTTGCCTGAGCCCGGGCTTGCGCTAGCTCGGCGGAGAGACGCTCAATCTTCGCCGCGTCATCATCTGCCTGCCCGCCCATCGCTTCCATCAGCGAGGACGAGCCAACGATAAGCGTGTAAAGCTGAAACAGGAAAGACCAAGTCAAGGCGCAAGAAATTCAGTACTTAAGCGTAACGCGCAGGGTCAAGTGTGTCACCTTTTTGGTATGAGCGAGCATGTTCCATGTCCTCGCCGCGATAATGCTGCGCGTGCTCCCGCCAAGCCCGCGGGCATGAGCCTCCTGCAGCGGCAGGGGCGGGCAGCCAACCGATTCCTCACTACCTTCCTCCAGCGGCGCAGGGCACGGTAGCGCTGGCGGCACGACTGGAAGCAAGGCTGTCACCTCAGCCGCGGCCGCCCTCCTCTCGGCGTTCTCCAGCTTGGCCGCCAGCTCGACCTTCACCGCGATGGCTCTCCTCGCGGCCAATACAGCCTCGCCGAGCTGAGCCCGGGCCCTTATCAGCGCGTCCTTTAGCTCATCTACCGTCCACTTGGCCGCCACGAGTTCGTGTGGGTCCTCCAGTCCAGGGATAGGGCGGGGCTTCGGACGTGGCAGGCCCGTTCGGCCGGCCTCCTGCGACCTGGCGGCGTCCTGTTCCTCCACCCATTCCGAAGTGGCAGAAATCCAGCCCGCAGATGCTAGCGGAGCCACGCTGGGCATCACTACGCTTGTCCATCCATCCGGCGTAAGCACGCGAACCGGCCAGATCCAGTTGACCAGCAGCATCCGCCGGTCAGGTGTCGGGAGCGCCTTCCCGACTGGGGTCTTGAAATAGTCGGCAATCCCCCTGCGGTCGATCGGCCACCATCCGTGCGCCGTGCGCCCTTCCACACGCAAGGGCGTGATCCACACAGGATAATCGCTAATAACGACTTGCATCGTCTCTGCAATCTCCGCGGAAGCGTCCAATACCGCCGCCGGTAGGCAGTATCTTGATCCTCCGCGGGTCGGCTGGTTCTTGCCCTTCAACTCCGCCAGCCCGGCGGCCTCTAGCGGTGCTATCTTGAGCGCATCTCCTCTGGGCCTGGCCGTTTCATCCTTCGTTAGCCCGGCTGCCTCCAGCTGCTGCAGCAAAGGCGCCCCTCCTATAGGTTCCCACGGCCTCAACGGAGGGGAGCAACACCTCGGTGACCACTTTGGCGCTACGCACTGCAACAAAGAGCACAGCGGTCAGACACAGGAAACAGAACAATAGCATGTAACGCGGGAGACTTACGCGTCGGCTCGAGCTCGGTGTCTTCGTACACCCCTAGCGCAGGACGTAGAAAGTGCTCTGTCTCCAGCCCACCAACACGGCTCGAGGTGAGCAAAGCCGCTCCCTTGCGCCCCGCGGGAACCTTCCTCGTGGGTCCTCGCCGTGGGACCATTGCTGGCGGTAGACTCGACACCAGCACAACCTCCTCATCGTCGCTATCTGGAGCTGGCTGGTACGTCCTCCTCTTCTTCGTAGGCGCCGCGCCCTGAACGCGCGTAAGACGGAGCTTAAGGGTCGCTGGAACCTAGCGCCCGACCCAAGACAGAAAATGGGGGCTCACCTGTGCGGGCGCCGCACGTTTTCTTGCGTGCGCCTCTGCACTCGCGGGTGATGAGCCCGCTGCAGTCGTCCGCAGCGCCGGTTTTCCTTTGCCTGACAGGACCGGCGCCCCGCCAGATGCCGCCGATGCTCCCACCGGCGAGCGTCCTTCCTTTGAGCCGGAGGCTTGGATGGTCTTTTCGGCTGTCCTCCACGTCCGCTGCATAAGCGGTCGGCATGATCCGTCAAGGTCTCGTGGGCACGCGCACGGTGGAAGATTAGATCAAACACCTTGCGGGCACTAACCTCAGATAGCCGGTCCTTCACGAATCGGATGGGGCGAGGAGTTTTATCCACGGGTAGCAGCATCCCTGCGATCCGCGCGACCTCGCGGTTCGGGAGACCTGCACGGCATCCCCGATAGTCACAACTTACCTCAACTCGAAATCAAGCGTAAGGGAAGCAACTCACGCCTACCTTCGTGGAAATCACGGTCGGGATCCTCCCAACCATCCATGTCGCTGGCGCATCGCTCGCGGCGCCCCAGCGGGCTGATCCGGTGCCGGACAAGGCCGACAACGACCTCATAGCCCGTCAAACCCTTCCTAACGAGCCCCTTGATCTCGTCTGCCGTGACTAGATCCTCCGGCTGGGGCTCGCTGCGCTGAAAAATTGGGGCGTCCGGCGGCGCCGCAGAATATTCCAGGGTCGAGCCCCTGTGGTTCAGGTAGAACCACCGCCGGGCCCAACCGTCGACCTTCGTCTTCACTTCGTACTCAGAGTACGATTGGCCCCCCCGGGCTCGGCGCACAGTCAGGTAGAAAACCCCGCCGTTGCCCACTCGGCGGCCGACGTATTTCAATTCAAAAAAGTGTTGGAGAAGGCTCACCGTTGGCCGCACTCCGCAGTGCGCCTCGCACAGGAACGCGAAGATTGACAGATGAACATAGGATTGCGGAGACAGGTTCTCCGGCCTCAGCTCCGTGAAAGCAAAGAAGTCGGTGACGAACTGAGATTCCGGCACGCGAAACCCACAGATGGCCAAACTCTCAAAACATACTAATTCATCGGGTTCCGGCCTTGGCTCCTGCTCCGCGCCTGGGAGTCTCCACAAGCCCGGCTTCACATAGCCATCCCTCTCCAGCTCCATCATCCTCTCCCTCGTCAAGGTGCTATCTCCTATGAGAACCATGGCGGCGGGAAGCAAGAAGTAAGAATGCAAGGGGCGAGTTGGGGAGACGAAGAGAAAGGCGAAGGGGACGATTCCGCAGTAAGGAGTTCTCCCTGGAGCGCTGCCTTATAAAAGAAGGCAGCGGTCGGAACGGAAGCCGTGGGAATCGTGCCCGGGGGGGCGTAACCGCTCCGCTTTTCTGTCAAATCAAATTCAATGCCTGGGACTTCGGCTCTCGAGCCAAATCTTCCCGCGCGGCAGATGGCAGGGATTTCTTCTCTAAACCTCAGACCGGCTCACTGCGCGACCCGCTCGAGGCTCGGGGGCTGGCTGTTGGTGATTGGTAAACGGCCCATCCTGGGAGGGGCCTCGGGCCGATTCCATACGGGCCCATCGCACGAGAATCCAGGAGGCCGTTTCCGGCCGTACTGGTGAAAGTGTTTAACCCGCCAGCAACTGCCTCGGGCTTGACCAAGTCAAACCCTGCGGCGCCGTGTGCCTCCCGGGCTATACTTAGCCCGGGAGAAGGTCCCTCGGGTAATCCGCTTACCCGCGGGCAAGTGGCAACGACCACCGTGTCCCACCACGCTTTCTCCGGCCTTGACCGGAATGAACTGTATCTCCCAAGAGACCTATAGCCCGGGAAAGAACACGCGGGTAACCCATCTGGTCATTTGCCCTCTTTGGCAGGCAGCAGGTGGTTGTTACGCTACGCGACGCCCCCAACGGGTGGCGCGGAGCTGGCTCGGTCCAGTCAAGGCTATATTGGGGATAAAGGGAAAGTGTTTTCTCCCTAAAGAAGTTCTCTCCCCTGAACCGGCATGTTAAGACAAACACGTGTCCAGTACTAACCTGACCAGCTTCTCCCTGCAGGCTCTAGACCCGACAGGACCCTAGAACGAGACAAGAGCCTCGACCAGAGCGGGGCCCGCCGTATCAGCCTCGGGCGGCCATCCGCGCCTATAAAAGAAGGTTTCCTGGACATTCAAAGGGCAGCGCATCGAACACCGGAGATTCCCCAATCTGATCCCATCTAAGCACGAGTGGCATCCGCATCCGAAGCTTCCTCACCAGTCGCCTTAGTCCTTAGTCACCTCCACTGTAAGCTCGGGATCGGTGCCTCCCCGCCCGGTCTCGGCACACCTGTACTGTTTCCACCGTATAATCAACAAGACTAGAGTAGAGCTATTACCCGGCAGTGGGGGCTCGAACCAGGGTAAACTTCCTGTGTCTTCGTGGCTCGTATCTTTCCTTTTTCCCTCTCGCACTGTACTAAAGACCTGTACCCAGATCATGAAGTCGCGCTAGGCCCTTGTCCGGAAAGACAGCGCGGCCCTAGCCCCCCGCAGGCTTGGCCGCCATCCGAGCTGCTGAGAAGGGTTGTCGTTGGGCCTCACTCCGACTACAAATTTGTCCGCCGGTCCGTGGACCCACTACTCTTTAGGAGCGCGATTCTCAGACACCGACAGTTAGGTTTGCCTAAGTAGACTACTCCATTAGAACCTAACAGAAGAAAACTAAAATCATTGTACATACCTAATAGTCCACTTATTTTTCAGTATGGTGATTTACCTATTTGGTGTCGATCCTGTGTAAAAATACGCAAAATTGCTTGAACACACCACCCTACAAGCTAGCTTGCTGCCCAAAGACAGGAACATGTTCACTGTCCGGCCACTCCTGCCTTCACAATTCTAGAATTCTGTTCAGAGACTGACCAGAACATGGATGGAGCTTAGGTCGTTGAGTTACATGCACATTGGTGGCCGCTCCGATCCGTTTATGTCGCAAGCAAGAGGAAGAGAACAGAGAGGCGACCTGGGGTAGAGGAGGGACACGTGAGTAGCAGATCCACTGCAAAAAAGGAAGGGAAAGGGAACAACGGGGATCTAATATTAGGATAGGGCATGGAGCACAAAGGAACCTAGAGGAGGGCAAAGGAAAACCGGCATGGATGAAGGCGGCGGTTGGAGGAGTACGGGCAAAGGCTCTCCGGCGTGGATGGGAGGCCATGCGTCGGCACCGGAGGAGGAGGAGCGATGCCTTCGAGGCCCGCAGCAGCGTGGGCATCGTCCTCGGAGCCACGACACGCGGCGGCAAGCCAGGACTCGAGCGGCACGAAGGGGCGGCGTGGGGAGTACACGCGGATGTACGGTGACGAAGCATCGAGTGGACATCAGAGAGGAGGACGGGATCCGCGAAAACAGCACCACACCAGATCCCGCAACAGAGCAAGAGGAGTAAAGGGGAGAGAGATTTGCGTCGCCGAGGAGGAGGGAATGGCAGCGGCGACGGCGGTTGCAGGAGGGAAGGCGACGGTACCGCGAGGAGAGGAGGCGAGGGAGAAGTGTGTCAGAGGAACAGAGAGATGGGGGAAGAGGCGATGAATGAGAGGCGGCGGGGAGAGGGGGCGCACAGGCAAGGAGCCAGGAAGGGCATCGCTAGGGTTAGGAGGATTTAGACGGAAAATAGGAAAGTCTAGGGGTGTTTCTGCAAACGCTTTTGAACGTAGACTGGACAGCTATGTGGAGCGCGGGTTGATAAATGAAAAAGGCTGAAGGTCTTTTTGTAAAAAAAAAAAAGTCTTGCTGGCTAAGCATCCTAGGCGCTCGGGTAGGCGTGCCCGCGGAATCCGATGGCTGTGCGAAATCGGGACGACGTTGCTAGCGCAGAAGAGGAAATGCGCCACGTGGCCCGCCAGGGAGGGCAAAATCGGTGCAACTCAGCTTTGTACTTCTATAGATGTGTATTGTTTGGTGGGCTACAGTGCTGCAACATCAGCTTCCAAGCAATAAGCTACACTCATTTGATGGGCTAATGGGCCTCACCTTGAGATACGGTTCAAGAACTTTCAGGCGTCCTACATTATAAGCCAATTTACCGGCACTACAATCCTTGACCTGACTGGCGTTACAAGTGTGAAGTACGAACAGTGCAGCCCATCAAAAAAAGAAACCAACGGTTCAGGTATAATTATTAGGGAGAAGTCAAAACCAAATAACATTTATTTAATTTTTCAAAAGTTTTCTAGTACTTTTTAGTAGTTTGAAAAGAACTTTCACGGTCTTAGGTGATCAGAAGGAACTCAAAGATACAATTTATGTTTTATTTTGTGCAATTCTTATGCAAATTTATATCAAACATATATTGCTTCAATCAAACATATGCTGCTTCAATCAAAAACACGGATCATACAAACTCAAAAGATAAAATTTATGTTTTATTTCGTGCAATTAGTAATGGAAATATTTATATCAAACATATGATACTTCAATCAAAACCACAGATTATAAGGAACTCAAAGATATAATTTGTGTTTTATTTTGTGCAATTGCCATGCAAATATTTAAATCAAACATATGCTACTTCAATCAAAACCACCGTTTATTGATGGTTTTTGTATTTTAGAGATCATGCTATTCAGTTTTGATTTTGAAATTCAAAAAGGTGACAACCCTAATTGAGAGACTATTTTTTTTCAATTAACACCAGTAGGGAAGTCCTATGGTATATCCCTATGTTTTGGGATTTTCCTAACAAAAACCAACCCAACGGATGGTTTGTGACTATACTAAATATGGAATGATGATCATTGGTGATTAGGGTGAAAACAAGCCGAGCTCGAGCCTGAGCGAAAGGACCGGCTCAAGCTATTATGTGTTACCGAGCCAACTCGGCTTAGCTCGCGTGCCTGCATAAGCTAGGAAGCTAGCTAGCTCAATTTGGGATAGGTCAAAGCTCGAGCCAGCTCACGAGGTTGTGAGTCACGATGGCAGTTCATGAAGGATCAAGTAACCATTGTATTCCTCTTGTTATTGGCCAAGAGGAGGGATGGGGACTATGAAACTGGCTAAGAGTAGAAGGAAGGTGGCATCACTGTAGACTAGGAGGAGGAGGATGGAGGAAGTGACACAGTTGGTTGAGGGAGGGGGTGACGGTGCTAGTCGGAGCTCGCGTGAGCAGCGCGTACATGGCTGGCGCGCGGCTAACAGGCGGGGCTGGGTGGTAGTGGAAGAGATGGCTACAGCATAGCTGACATACGAGACCCACAAGACAGTGGCACAGAGGAAGCAGAAGATAGGGATCTAGTGGAAGGGAGTTCGTTGGCTGCGAGGGGTGACCGTGGATGGGTTAAGGGTGCTCGAGAATGGGATTAGGGGGCATAACGGACCTGATAGTGAGCTCGGCGGTGCTCAAGATGGCCGGGGTGGCAGCACATTGAGGTTGCGTCAGAGCGGGGAAACTCAGGGTCGACGGCAACAATGCTAAGGTGATCGCTGGGGTTAGTGGATGATGGCTCGAGGTTGGCAGTGAAGAGTGGCACCTAAGGGTGTAGAAAATGGGGGCGGAGGAGGACCAGAGCGACGGCGGCCTAAGTTGCCGGAGTTGGAGAAGGCAGTGGCAACAGAGGCTCTGTAGGGATGCTTCAGGGAAGAGGAGGGGGAACGGTGGTTGTGGGTGGAGGCTTGGGGCTTTGGGATCGGTCCTCGCGGGGGCCATTTATAGGTGGGGGTGGACGGCGGCGGCTGGAGGGGAAACCCGCGTAGTCGGGTAAACCACAACGAGAAAAACCGGTGCAAACGTGGCGATCTAGTGGCGGTGACGTTGGGGAAATGGTTGGCAGCAACATGGTGATTCCGGATAGGTCGGTGTTGTGGCCCAGAAGGGTCAGAAGCAGCGGCGTCATGCGATTTTGGGGGCGGTGCGGCAAAGACAGCGGTGCCAACTAAATAGGCGGTGGTGGCGCAACAGGGAAAAGGTTAAAAAAAACAGCAACCGTTGGATCTTGGAGAAAAACAATTAATGTCGTTGGATTCACTTAGTCGAAGTGGTATGGATTAGGTGACGTGGCAACATCTAGAGCACCGTTTTAAGAATGATGTATCTTGATCGTCCATTGTCCCTTATGTGTTCCAAAGCCAGTGACGTCGAAGCTAAGATGGATTCCAGATAGGGAAGGCATATTCCAGGGATTTTCGGAAAATGAAAAGGGTTGAAATGAATTTCTAGAAAATTGAACGGGGCTTTTGGAAATTCATAGAAAATTATAGGTAACTCCAAAAAATATGAAATAGGACTTTTAAAATTCAGAAAAAGGAGAACCTAATAGTAAAATAAAAGTTGATAGTTTATGGGATAAAAATCTTTGAAAAAAAAGAAGGGTTTTCTTTTATGGAATAAAGTTGGAGATGCATTTTTAATATTAGGAAAATTATGGAATGGCTTGGGGATTTGGAAAAGATTTTTAAAAAACAATTCATACAAAAAATTTGGGTATGTCACAAGGTGTTGGCGGACATGGGCAAGAAAGCAACGACAATTTCTAGAGTGACGTGTGGCTTGCGTTGTTGGGTGCTTAGCATGGGAGCGGGCGATGACTGTCGTGGCATCTCCTGGTTGGCGGGTGTTGACTCTGGGATGGTGGCGTCTACCATGGAAATTGCGGGCCAGCGGCGATGTCGGCGTGCAATATTTTATTCTTTTTCATCAAATTATATCAATCTTGACCATCTCGACGAGCTCTACAACATGATGCCATTTATTCTCAGGTTTAGGGTTTCATGAGAGATGGCATACCTCGGGTTTTGCTTCAGCGTTACTTAGCTTGCATCAGATGGATTTCGAGAAATCTTGGGTTGTGAGCTTAGGGGGAGCGACCAGGGGTATTTATAATGCTATGGTCGACCTAGGGGGTGTCTTATTGGAGGTAGAGTCCTAGATGGATAAGAAGAGGTGAACAGTGAGTTTTAGGTCTATTAGGATTAGGAATCCTACTTAGACAAGAATTGAAGTTTCAGAGGGTTCTAGAGGTGTAACCGGCCATGCTTGGACACCTAGGGGTGGCAGGGTCGGCTAGGTTTGGTTTAATACAAATTAGAGCCTTTTAATACATAAAATAATAACCTATATAGTTAATTTTATTTTTTAACTAGTGTCTCATAATAACGAGCAAGGTGGCCCGTGCGTTTGCTCGGCTAGATTTGTGTTGGCATATAGAGTTTATCTTTAACTCATAATTTTTTTATGCTAATCTACAACTCATAATCTATCTCCATTATATCAGATCAAATTTAAAGTTTATCTCTAATATATTAGATCAGCTTTAGTAGTTATCTTTTTAATCTTTTTAATATTGACCGTTAGATTTACATAATAATATCCATATTCAACTGTGTAGATTTTTTCTTTTTTCTACGATTAATATGAGAATTTCTACTGTTTTCGATTAACGTAGTGTGAATTTCTATGATTTTAGAATTAATGTGGTGGCTTTAGAATTAATGTGGTGGCTCCGTTTAACTCCGCTTTAGATAGATAGATAGATAGATTTTATTAGGATGTCACTGCGGGCTTGTTATAAATTAGAATATGCTTTAGTTTTTCATCAACATATTTGGATACTGTTGCTTGATGGTGGTCGATTCTACTAATAACTTGCTGTTGTGAGTCTCGTCGACTGCGTGCCGCAGACGGCTCGCAATGGATTGGGTCCGTGGTTCTGACCTGACCTAGAACTTACTGCAGATGAGGTTTCAGTGCCTCACAAGTTCTGTCACAATCTGCTTTCAACATCCCTGAAAAGTAGCTGTCATGATCTAATCCTACTGCTTATCTGAATATTGTGATAGAATTTTGTCATGATCTAGTGCTATCGCTCCATCACGCTGTTGACACTTGACAGTCATCCGAAGACAGTACCAATCCAAGTCTAAGTTAGGTTGTTCTAGTACTGTAGCAAATAAAGTAGAAGAGAGAAAATATAGAGAATAGTGAAAAAGATGTGCAAATATTGGCTAAATAGTGTTTGAGCTGATTTAATTTAGACTTGTATTGGAAATATCCTGACCTCTGTCAAAAGGCAGAGCACTGTACATCTAGTACAAACGTCTGAGTTCATGTTTCAGGGTGCAGATGGTGTCCTAGTTCTAGGAATATTTGAGCAGGGCGTCCAGGGCAAAATTCTTGCTGCCAATAATTCAAGAGAACAATGCTCCATACCTTGGCATCGTATATGTGATCGGTTCTTGGCCGAAAAGACGCTGACAGTGAAAAACATGGCTTTGCACAACAGATCCGTGTCTAGTTTTTACGGGAGATACCATCATGTGCCAATCTTGAACATATGTAATCAAGAATTTGATATTTATGTGTTACTGACATGTGCATTCTAGATATACATGTCAATCACATAATAAGTGGTAAATCCTATAATACACATATCTGTATTGGCAAATTCTAAGGTAAGATTAACCACAAAAGTGTGGTCTGCATTGTTACTTTTTTGTGTAATTGTCTGAATGAAAACTGAAGGGCTCAAAGACGTTCAGAGCACCGAGGGCCAAGTCGAGGAGGACGTTCTTCAGAGCAGGGAGGAGACCTGTAACAATGTGCTATAACCGGCAAAATATGGGCAATACAGTTTTCCACGGGATTGATTTGTTGGTTTGGGCTGAATTCATTTATGGTTTTTCCGGCCCGCAGTTGAACTCTCACAAGTCACAAAATATGGCTGTAATGTCAGCTCCAGAATCTGCGGGAGTCAACACAACTGAAGAAAGTTCTTGGCTAGATGATCTTACCAATAAAAATGGTATGAATGCATTTCAGCCTCTACATCGAACACATGCATACATGACCCTTACAGCCAGACAAAGCTATTGTATTACATAAAAACATGAGAGAAAAGAATAAAACTATGAAAACATCGCTAATATGATTATTTAATTGACATCAGACATAACCTACTTCCGGTGAAATACAAGACTTGAGTATTCTGTTCTTGTCATCCACGTTTGGCGCCAAGGGCTAGTGGCGCAACCAAAAGATGACCTATTTAAAAGATAAAATTTTGTAACATTTCAATAAAGCCAAATAATCCGACATAAAGTTGTTGCACCAACCATAATTTATTCGTAGAGTTGTTGAGCAGTGAGCAAAGTGATGGCAAAAATACTTGTGCGTCTAGATCCGGGTACCATCTCAAGCCCGTGTGTATTTATTTCAAGTTTGCGTCTGGGTCACAGGTCTGGGTCCAATTTTATACCCATGGGTATTCTTGATGGGTACCTGGATTGATTTAAAAAAAGTAAAGGAAATGCTAGTGGCTGTTTGGATCGGAGCCGCTGCGCGCCGCGCCGCACTTGCGGCCGCCACGCCTACGCCGGCGCGCGTTTGGCTCGCGCCGCATAGCGCCTCGCCTCACCTCGCGCTGCCTTGCCCCCAGTTCATTTTCGCGCGTGAGGCCGCCTCACCTGCGGCGCCCGATTTCGGCGCCGCACTTGCGGCGCGGCCGCAGCAGCGGCGCGGCGCGCGGCGGCTCGAACCAAACAGACCCTAAATCCCTCCCTTCGTGAGGCCCATTCCGTCCAAGCCAGCCCAACGGGCATCCATTTTCTCCTTAACCCAAATTGTCTCCCACTCCACCTCCAATCTAAACCCCCCTCCAAAGCTCCTCTCCTCCCACCTTACTTACTTGTTGACCGCGAGCTATCTCCCACCTAGGCCACCTCTCTACAGCATCAAGCGGAGCAGAGGCGAGCTTTCTGACGTGGCCTTCCCTGTCCCCGTCAATTGCTACCTTGCCTCCAGCCAATGGTTATGCTCCTCGAGCTCTTCAAGATGACTACGAACATGAAGCATGGAGCTCATGTAGCAGGGAGCATCACCTCCTCCCTCCACTTAGATCTAGAGCAGGTAACGGTTTGTCCGACCTCCCTCCTCCTAGCTAGATGTGACAGTCTAGCTTGGACCCACCGGGTCCAGGTCCGAGTCTAGGTCTTGATCCGTCGAAGGTTTTAGATCCGGATCTGAAAATCTAGGTATTATAGACGGGTCTTAGGTTCAGATCCATAACGGTTGGACCTACAAGTATAGACCTAGTTACCATGTGAGCATTACCTCCATTGTATCTCCAGCTTCATCCCTGCCGACAAATTTGATGCTAGCATTCTCAAGCTCCTCTATCACATCCCGAGAAATTGGCAAGCTTCCAGAGCTTGGTCAAGAGATAAAAATCAAGTGACTCATGCATTATTTTTCATGTTGGAAAAAAGGATTTGTCACTCCAAAGATGGATACATGGGGATTTGTCCTTGGTGTGTCGATGACATATGTGTGTCATTGGGCCATGTGTCATTGGTATATAAGTGGTAAATTCTTTTTAAAAAGGAAAGAAATAGCCAGGTGTGGGTGCGGGTTCGAACATTTTTAGATAATGAAAATATATTCCGGCCTCTACATCATAGACGTATATGATCCTTACAGCCATATAAAACTATAGTCAAAGACTAGTCTTACATAAAAAAATGGCGTGATAAAATGTGTACACTTTCAAATAATTGATAATATAACTATTAATTTGTCGTGTAAGCATTTAGACGGCGTGGCATATACTTTATCATCTAACGGTCACCGTAAAACATCCACATCATTATTTTATTTAACGATGGCATTAACGACGGTCTAGGAACATACGGCAACAACTTTAAGAAATTGAAAAGTAATGTTTAACATCCGTGGGGTCAAATGAGATTTGTTAACGCCTCCCGTCGGGGAACATGGTATATTTTTTTTCTCGTCACGCAGAAATGCAATTCCTCTCTAGGGCTCACCGCAGCATCGTTTGGGCAGCTCGACGCCTCACGCGAAGCCGGCCGGTCCTGGCAATGAAGGTGTCGTTGTCCAGATAAGCAGATCAAAATCGAAGCGCCTACTTGGCCTGCACATCTCAGCAGTCAGGAGCCACGCTGGCGCCTGTTATTACCGGCCTGTGCCAGCCAGGAGCCCAGGATGCATTGTTGATCGTCCGTGTGCTGGGCTTGATCGCCATGGTTTTCTTTTCTCTAGCCTGGTGAGCGTGCTGAGCTCGGTGGCCGATCCCGCCAGCTTGTCAGCTGCATGCAGCCGCGGGCCCGCGGCCAGTCTGGACCTGGCCGACTCTCTTCATTTTCTTGCCGTCATTTTCTTCTCTCTTTTAACAGTCAGGATACGAATTACCAAGAGTCGCAGGTTTACGTACGTTATCCTAGGATGAAAAGGTCGCGTTTTTTTTTTAAAATCCCCACGAATAAGAGGAGGAGGAGGTAAAAGTGTCGCCGGTGTGGAAAAAACACGCTCTCGCAGCAGCCACCTGCTTGTCCCTGTCAAGGATTATATATGGAGTAATTTGTAGGGATAATTTACATTTTACTCTAAAGTTCATTACTTGTCTACTATTTGCCCCAAGCAACTTTCTTCTATATGTTTTACCCCAAAGTTGGTTGGGTTATCTATTATTTGCCCTTTTTTGAATTTTTAGCACAAATATGAGCAAATTTAGACATAGAAAGATCATCCTACCCTTCTCTAATTTCTTTTCTATTCAGCCTAGCATCTAGTCATCCTCTTGTTTACCCTTCTTCTCAGCCTACCGATGGAGCCCAATGCGGCGGCCCTTCCCAGCGGCGCGCCCTCCCCGTTTCATCCTTGGCCTCAGTGCCCTCCCCGTTTCATCCCCGGCCTCAGTGTCCTCCCAATTGGCGATCTCCACGGCCTCACTCTCTTTAAAGACGGCGATGAACCAGGTCACAACATGGCCAACTTCAAGAAAGCGAAAAAAGTGACCAATGAAATTAATCAGGCTTGATACCATTTTGTTGCAACAAGTATACCCTCTAGATGCTCTTTTGTTACATTGGATGTACGCTCTGGATGCTATTTTGCTGCATTTCATATGATCTGCTAACATTCATTCCAATATGATGTTACATGCAATCTTTGGATGATTTGTTTTATTTTGATATGCCATGTAATATATCTAAGGATACATATGTCTGATTTTATATATTGTGAAAGAACTATCACTGACAGCAAAAAGAAGAGCAAATATTAGAGAGGCAGCGAAAATGAGGACAGATAATAGAGAGGCAGCGAAAAAAGGGCAAATAATAGATGTGGCATTGATAGGGGTAGAATGGTCTTTTTATGTCTAAATTTGCTCATATTTGTGCCAAAAATTTAAAAAAGGACAAATAATAGATAACTCAGCCAACTTTAGGACAAAACATACAGAAGAAAGTTGCTTGGAACAAATAGTAGATAAGCAATGAACTTTAAGTAAATTATCCTGAATTCGTACTGAAAAGGACGTGTTCTTGCAGCATCCACTAGACTTTGGATTTGGATCCTGAGCAATGTCAGAGGTGAACAGTGTTGGTTGTATTGATAGAATCTCCACCGTCCAATCTAAATCTGATGGACGAGATGTGTTGCTACAGTATTTTATTACAGTGATTTCGATACAGTAAAATCGCTACAGTATTTTCCTACAGTATTTTGTCTGTTGCTACAGTGCATCTCTGCCATTCCCTCTCACATGATTTTCTGCTCACTCAGAGGATTTGGATCCCTAGACTTTACTAATGTTCTCGAGAAACGCCCAAGACCTCTAGCCATTTCGTAGCGTCGTTTTGGCCGTGGTTTTGGCTGTGACCGCACGTACGGAGACGCTGGCCTTTAGCGAAGGACGGCACGGAGAGTGGGGGAGTCCAGCCCGACTGCCCGAGAGAGGAACGAGCGGGACTAGATGTTTTTCTTAGAAAGAGACAAGCTAGATGACTTTTGACGTGTCGATGTTTGGCGTGGGGTGCACACGCCCACCTTGGGAGTTGGGTCGACCTCGCATATATTTGTAGCAGCGCACACGTCTGTCGCTCTTTTGGGTGTTCAGTCGAAAGAGTGAAGCTGAAGTGGCATGGGGAAAAATCCTCTCTCGTTGTAGTTGTAAAGACAGAGGGGCATTGTAGCAAACAGACACAAATGCACGAATACTGTATCAAATCACTGTTTATTAGTACTGTTCGTAGGCACTGTAGCAAAAAAATTTGTTTATGATGCGCTGTTCATGCGAAGATTTCTCAACTGCACAAGTACTGTTCATCCTCGGCCTTTACAGGCAAAGGCAGAGGATCCCCAGCCAGTGGCATGGCTCAGCTGATTGCTCCCTCCGGTTTCAAATCAATTTCATAATGCTTTACGTTTTATGTCCGTTCTAAGTCAAAATTTTAAAACTTTATCTATAAAAATCTTTTAAAATATTTGGATTGTGTACATAAAAACTGTATATATAAATTCGTCTAGAAAAAAATATTTTACCAATATAATATTTTCGTGGATTTTGTAGATACATTTTATTAGTCATTGATGGTCAAAGTTGTATTTTGAATACCGTTTCAATGTTTAAAACGATAAGTATTACAAAAATGGACGGAGTAATTAGGAGTATTGGCAACACCATTGGACAGTGAATAATATCGTCGGGTCGCTGGGCACTTTGCAACACTAGTTTTTAGTTTGTACTAGAGAACAATATGTTTATATACCAACTGAATGTTATGTGTGTTGGTCTGAAAACCATTGCCATCGTTAGAACGTGGCGGCCGGATAGGCTGGTGTACCTTAGATCCATCCCTGTTATTAGATTCATATTTTTTTTCCATTATGAGATGGTACTAACTACTAAGTTTAGATGGGCTGCATTCTCTATACACTATAAAAATAAAAAAAAAATAAAGGACATATGGTTGTGCATATAGCCTGTGTTTTTTATTAAAAAAAGGTGCATACAAACTGTGTGGAGTATAAATACGGTCCAAAAACTCTTCATCAATTAAAACAAAGGGTAATTTCGATTGATGGTTCGGAGTATTAGACTATGAACCCGTCAAATCTCCCCTATATCATCTGATAACCCCAAAGCAACTTTGACCGTCAATTACTAATAAAATTTATTTACAAAATCCGTGAAAAATATGATATTGTAAAAGTATTTTTCAAGACGAATTTATATGTACGTACAAAATCCAAATAGTTTAGAACACTTTTTATAGATAAAGCTAAAAACTTTAGCTTAGAAAAAACCTAAAACGATAAATATTATGAAACCGAAGAAGTACCAATTTTGTCAGCTACGTTCGCCCGGCCTCCACCAATTCTATAGCCAAGGTAGCTATAGCCAAGGCGCTACCGCCTCCTATTACACAGTCACCACCTCTAGAATCGCCAAAGCACGCTAGTCAACAAGTGATTCAAACTTTTAAGTTTTTCTAGGTGATCAAAACATATATGTGCCGTTTTGGAATTAACACCGACACATGAAGGCTTTCGATATGGTGTGCGCTAATGATCCGTACGTTCGTACTTGCTTCTTGAAAATATATTACAACATGTACATCAAGCCCTAGCACATCGATCACAAGTTCACAACCCTTCAGACAGTCCAAGTTGGTCCTTGGCCGGTGGCGCCATTTGGCCGTGCTAGCTATAGCCTATGGTCCTCTTTGGTTCGCCGGTTTTGTCCTGCCGGCCTGCCTAGCTCGCTCGCTAGCCATCTCGTCAGCCACAAAAGCCACTGACGAAGCTCGCTCGGCTCTGGTGCAGCCAGGAGCTGCAGATCGATGCTGGCTGCCGCAGCTTATAGTTGCTAGCTAGGCTTTAGAAACGGATGGGACGCTTCCACTATGGGGGCACGTAAATTCAGAATCCAGATCCTGCTACGCTGCAGGGAGCTGCATGGCAAAGCCTGCAGATGCATTGCACGTATGGATTGAGATCCTCTGCCGTTGTAACCAACGGCAGAGGATGAACAGTAACCGTGCCTTTATAACTGGCGAACAGTGTAAAACAGTGAAAAATGAACGGTGTTTTCAACAGTGTTTTGCTAAAGTACCATGAACAGTATTTTCCAATAGTGTTTTTGCTACAGTATTCATGCCTTTTGATCTGTTTTGCACAGTGCGCCTCTGCCTTTGACACACAACGGCAGAGGATTTGGATCCCCTCTCCCCCCCTCCCCTCGCATGAGAAAATTGACGGTGCGCCTTCACACGGTGTGTTTTTTTTTTTTTGCCATTTTGCCATTTTTAGAGATGCAATTCTTTAGAAGATAACCATAATTGTTGTCGCCTTTCGTATTTTGCTATTATTAATTATGGTCATTCTAAAAGAAATTTTAGATAATTCTTCCTTCACCGGACAAAAAATGACCTTGCTGCCCCTATCTTCTTCTTTCTTCCTCTCTCAAACACACATCTATCTCGCTTGTTCCCGCTCTTCGTAGGAGGTCGTCGCTATTAGAACACTGGCTAAAACATATCAATTGCCTAATCGCATGAACACAAACAATAGTGGAAGAATTGGCACCAACCTTGGTTTGATGACACCATCAAAATCAATGTAGGCAGTGTATTCGTCACAGGGAGAAGTACGATAGCAACTAGTTAGTCTGCATCGGTCCTTTCCAGAGCTCCAGCACCACAACGTACTTCGAGAGATCGGTTAGGATTCAGATGATTATGCCTTAGCCTAGGCGCTAATTGGATTAATCCGGTGTACATGAATGTGAGATCAACCCCAACAATTGTCACCGTTGCTGCTTGGCGTGCACATATCCACTCTTTTATCTCGTTTTCTCCATCTGCTCGACGTGCAGGTCGTGGTGGCCACGCCTCTACCACTTGCACCTCTCCCTCTCCATCTTCCTCTCCCTATTGAGCCCTCCGATGACTACAAGTCCAAAGCTCATAAGTCCCTGCTATCCGTTGCACCACAAGCTGCCATTGCCGTCGATTTTTCCCGGTTGCCCGTGGGAAGAAAGAAGGAAAGATGAGGTGATGGGGAAAGAAAGGTGAAAAGATCATTTGCCATCTAAGGGGAAAAGGTTTAAATAAAAAATAATTAAGATGACGTACAACGTAGAAAGTATTTCTTGGATGGCGAAATGGTGCAACGAAGCCGTGAAGCCTGTGTGTGGACTATATTGTCATTTTTTTCCCCACTCACTGTGCTACGTACGGTGTTTTTTTTTTCATCTTTGTTAGCAAATGGATGACTTATTTACTACGGTTTTTTCATATATCATGACATTCTGCCAACGAGTAACCATTATAGGGAACCTTGATTATATATGTGACCTTAAACTAAAGTGTGCAATGGATAGTTTACACTCAAAATACATTAACACAGAGATTATATACGTATTGCCCAAAGTTGAAACACAATTCACTATTGGGACATTTCAGAATATACCATCGTGAAAAGATCAGAGATTCAAAACATATCACCCATGTGTCGTTAACTGATGCGACTCGTGTGTCTATAACAGTAGGGTAGTCCATTGAGAAGGTACCCTCATTCTGAGTTTTTGAGCAAATTTTACCTTTCATCTCATGAGAAAGGACCTTTTTACCCACACCATTTTTGACATCTCATGCTAAAATTTCAACCCAAAAAATGACAATGAAAGTTCAGAGCTGATTTTTGCAGACCATGGATATGTTACACTAGGGCGGTAGGCACGCCCCGGCACGCCATGGTTAATGTTGCAAAAAAGAGATAAGAAAATGAGGGAGTGATGGAATCCAATACTATTTTTAAATTGAGCCAACAAGCTAAAAGCTCTTAAAAAGAGATTCTAAAAAATCTGACATCAAAAATGAACTAAAGAAATTATCCTTTGTGTTTGTTCTATGTTTTTGGGTATCGTAATAGTAATATGCGCAGGTTGAATACAAATGAAATGCCACAAAGAAATAACCTAGCACCTTTTTGTCTTTTGGTCACTACAAAAAATGGAAACAAATATTCATCTTTCCTTCAAGTGCTCTTTCGATACAATATATTGGAATAAAAATGAAGTTTGTCAGGTTGAATACAAATGAAATGCTACAAAGGAATAATCTACTTTTCAGAGGTGTACCTTTCTGTGTCTTTTGGTCACTACAAAAAATGGAAACAAATATTCATCTTTACTTCAAGTACTCTTTTGATACAATATACTAGAATAAAAATGAAGTTTGTTGGTCAAGTACGTTGAATCCTTTCTGCGTTTATATCAATCATCAAAGTTTACAGGTAATGAAAATTTTACATTTTTGTAAACTGTTCATTTTAAATGTTTTTTGTGCAGACATGGTTCAGAAACTTTCAAATTTTATATTTTTTAGGCCTATCATAACTACAACTGAAAAGTGGAAAATCAAGAAAAATATGCCCTTAATGAGAAAAAGCAAACTATTTGTAAATCTCAGCTTCAAAATAATTTGAATAACATCAAACTTTTTATGGATATTCTTTGTACAACCATGATTAAAATTTTGGAAACATTCTAATTTTATGAATGTTTTCCAACCTAACAAAAATAAAATGTTATTTCCAAGTCTTCATTATGAAAACCTTACACTTTTGAAAACTTTTAATTTTAAATGTCATTGTGCAAACATGGTTAAGCGCTGAAAGTTTGAAACGTGCGGCGAGTGCAACTTCTAGCCGATCGATACTGAGGGATCATGAGAGGAAGTCCCTGTTCTTAAGCAGATTCTTCTTAAGCGATCAGTCCCAATTCATGTCTATCCGGTACTAAAGGGTCGTTATCTATGCGCAGTTGTAGTCGAAGTCACATTACGGTGTCATACAACCGTGATAAAGGTAAGAAGGTGAGATATATTTGGTCCGATTCCTCCCTTGCTCCATCTTCTTTGTATCATCATCTCTCCTATGCTTGATGTGCCTCTTTGATTCATATCAAGGGCAATGGGAGAATGAAATCTGCATCAAAACACCTCTCCTATGCCTGATGTGCCTCATTTGGTTCACATCAAAGGTAATGGGAGGGGGCGAGTTTGCATCTTCATCATGTCTCCTATGTTTAATGTGCCTCTTTTGATAAACATCAAGGGCCATAGGAGTGTTAAATTCTTAATAACATTGTTAAATGCATGCTGTATTAATTTAAGTCTTTGAAACAAACTTGCACCGCAACTCGTATCATTTAATCCGTCATAAAAGGATTTGCATGTACTCCTTGTTAGCTTGGCATATACATCGCATATATTCTTCATATTAGTTTGCGCAAGGTTTCCATTGTCACATAAATAAAAAAAATGCATATGTTAGCATTTAGCAAATCATCGTACTGGAAGTTAAAGGGACGTATACGGTTGCATATATAATTAACCAAAAAAAAAGCCCGGCTGCACGGCTACAATATATGCATGTATGTACGTACGTACCCATGCATCTAAGGGAAATAGCCATCAATTAAAACACTAATCGTTGCATGACGACGATTAGTAGAAAAATAGGAAAAAAAATAATGAATGATGATGATTGATTCCAGCTAAAGCACCATGCGCCAGCCGCTATATATAAGTGGAAACTGTATGGGTGAGGGAGGCAGGAAGACCTTCCTCTTTGCGTTGAGGCAAGAGGCCAACTGAGCTATGCGTAACTTGGCTGAGGAGTAGCTATGCATAACTTGCATTTATTGTGAGGTAGGAAAGGTAGATAAAAGAGGAAATGTAGAAATGTGGGAGAAAAATGGCTGAAAAAAGAGGGGACGCTGGGAGTCGAACTCGCAACCAGTGACTGAGTTCCACAGTTACAAACCACCAGGCCAGACGGCCCGCATTGTTTAGACTTCCATCGAAAATATTATTTTATATATAAGTTTTAATTGAACGGTCGGATTGAGCCAGCGGCCGCCATCGTGCACAATCGGAGGGGCGCGGCGGTCGGTAATGTACAAAGCAAACTGTACAGAGTAGACACGTGTCGCGCAGAGAACGACAACGCTAGCACATTGTATATGTAATAGATAGATAGATAGATAGATAGATAGATAGACAAACAGATATATTATGTTGAGTTTACGAGTCACGGTGCCATACATCTTACGTCAAAAAAAAAAAAACCCCGTACAGAATACTAACTTTTGTCTTCTGCTAACATGCATATAACAACGTTGGGCTCATTTCTTGCCCACCTATTTTTTGCAGCCCATGGATCTAGGGTTTACGCATGAAGGTGTTCTCATGATACCTATTAGCATCTTCAGGACAAATTATTTCCCATAACATAAAGGATGATTTGACTTGACAAGATCTTCCAAACTATACTTCGATAGTTCGATATTTAATTTTTTTTACGGTATATCGTTTACAACAAAAAAAAATTATGACTATTAAAGCATACTTTTATTCATGCATCTCGAAACGTACGCACTGCAAATTCTCTTGCATTAATTTCTTGCGTCGCCGGAGCCCGGAGGCACCGTGCGTCGTCCTATTAACTACATGGCGGACTCGAGCTTCCGGTAGGAAGTCCGCAACGTCTCGTCGTTCGTCTGCATGGCCAAATCAGACTAACCTGTGTATAGGTAGAAAAGGTCTTTTCTGATGGGATGTTTGACAAAATTTCATCAAAAAACTCAAAATGCGGTATATAATCAACTGTGTTAACTTCTCAAATTGAACATATAATCAATGTCAACATGTTTGAGGGCAATTGTCGATTGCACATAAGACTTTTGGTATATTGTCATGCAGCAAACAAGCTAGGGAAGCAACTCGCGCGTGTAACCTCGTAAGACCGACCGGTACAGAGGGCCCTTCGAAGGTTGACTTAGAGGTGGACCGACTACATATGGTGGCAAATATAAACAAGAAATTAAGACATTTCTTTTCAACTTAACAGTTTAACGGCTTAACAGTTTAACGACTTATCTACGTTTTGAAAACAAATGCATTAAGTTTTTTTTAGTCTGTTTTTTCCCTATTTTGAATGTGAATCCTAACGCTTTAAAAAGCAAGTCAAACGAAATGGATCCTAATCATGAAACTATCTCGAGAAGCTCTTGAAATACAGTCATTTCACCCGTTCAGTTGTTCAGCCGTTCAGATCAACTCAAAATAACAAAACCTAAGAGTGTGTATGAAATTGCATTCCAGAAAAATCTGCATGATCGGTACAACAGTAGTCCCTAAATTAATAGCATGGCAGAGAGCCAGGTGTGCAGCACATAAAATTTAAAAAAAATGAGAAACAATTAATTTATGCTAAAAAATGATGTACTCCCTCTGTTTTTTTATGTTTGACGTCTTTGACTTTTTGACACGCCTTTGACCACTCGTCTTATTCAAAAATTTAGTGCAAACACGCAAAAAAATAAGTCATGTTTAAAGTACCTTTATTGATAAAACAAATCACAATAAAATAAATGATATTTATATATTTTTTTTGAATAATACGAATGGTCAAAGACATGTTCAAAATTTAAAGGCATCAAACAAAAAACGGAGGAAGTACTTGTTAACTAGCGATGTTTATGCGCCTGTGGAGTGTTGTCTAGAAGGTGTCCGGACGTCACTGGAGAGGGTTCGGTGGTCGTTGCGTCGTGGTCTTTCCTGGGAGGGGGTTCCTCCGAACATGATCTGGTCGACCCTGGTCTAGGATTTGGTCTCCATCGGACATTGTCTGGTGAGCACCGGACTTTGTCCGATGGGGTTAGTTTTCCTGGATTTGCTCTTCTTTCGCGTGTGCGATCATTGTACGGATGTTGTCCGGCCGCCACTAGACCATTTCGTCGTGGCCTTTCCGAGGGAGGGGTTCGTCTGGACGGGGTCCAGTCGGCCCTGGCGCTAGGGTTTGGGCTCTACCGGATGCTGTCCAGTGGAGTTTGTTTTTTTGGGATTTGTTCTTCGACCACTATTCGAGAAAAAATGGTTTCGCAAGCGCTGGAGCGGGGACTGGAACAGTGGGCTTCAGGGTGAAGGACTGCTCATCTAGCCACCCCACCAATTCGCCCACGTTGTTTCCCAGCCGACGGGATTTTTTAAAAAGGTTAATGTAGAATGGACGGTCGGATGCTGTTCAACAAGAACATAGGATGGCCATGGATCTTCGGGCGACGTGGCAGCGCGTGGGGGCAGCCGCGCGCACCAGAGACAGCGACGTGGACACACGAGCGAGCGGCCTGTAAGGGCTTTGCCATATAGGTAGATGTGCATGGAATTAATCTTAGGGAGAATTGTAAGTCAATGAAAGGTTTGAGAATTGATTGAGAGTATTAATGTACAACGATTAATGTGCCATGTGATATATTGTGTTGAGCTAGATAAGGTGCACAATCGATGTATGACGATTTCGAGATTTGATATTTTTTTAGTTTAGTCCGACAAGAGCTAGCGAGGGCCTAGTCACCTAGTCACACAAAGATAACGGTTGTATAGGCTAGTCTATAGAACCCATGTAAATGTGGGGGACATGGGTTATCCATATTCATGAGCCACTTAATTTTGTGATTAAGTTGTGGAGGAAAGGCGTCCCTATAAAAATCTAGGTAGAGGGGTTTCTAGTTGACATTTTGACGGTGTTAAACAAAATAACCTCGAGGGAAGCTAGGCTTGGTCGATCATATTGTACTCAACTACATGATTGATTGTAATAAACCCCTCATGGTGTAGTGAAATTCAATTTTGGTTAATTTTTCATCTCATTGTTTTGTTTTGACTTCATTTTCATAATTTTTAAAAAATCAATATCACATAACATTGTCTCAATTAGCCAAAGTTAAACAAGCTGGCTTACAGCCTGCCAAGACCATCGAAATATAGCACATCAAAAGAATTAATTCCTTCCTCGCAAATAAAGGCCGGAGAAACAACTTTAGACTTATGATTGTTAAGACTTATTTTAGTCATTTGGTATTTCAAGACTTGCTTTCAACACTACTTTATTTGTATGAGAGGCATATGCATGCGTCCGACGTAGAGGCTACATCTTTTTCACTTAAAAAAAGTTCAGGACATATATCAAAGGACCAAATACTCCATGCTCTGGTACGCAGGCGTCGGAGTTGCCTCCATTGTGCACAGAGGATCGACGCGACGGTGGGCGGGCTTGTCTTTTCCCTGAAGGTAAGATTATCTCCACCTATTAAAACTCTAAATGTACACTTTGATCTTGTTCCTTTCGGGGTATCGTTGTGTTAGTATATTGTAGCAAATTTGAAAGCTCACAAAAAAAGGTCTAAAGTTTTAAAAAAATAATTAAAAAATAATTTTAGGATCTTTGGAAGGGTAACTAAAGGTCACGAAAAAATCGTTACAAATTATCACAGCATATATACTATATAAAAAAACAAAATTTGATACAGTGATACGCAACTGTAGAACGAGACCTTTTAATAACATTATTTGTCGTACGTTCTATCATCTCTTTGAAATTTCTTGCCACTCTATGCCATAGTATTTTTTGAAAAAAATACCTACAGCAGACACTCTACTACTGTACTAGTATATTTTATTTTATGGCTGTCGTTACAGATTGTGTAAACGGCAGGCGTGTCGAGGTCCCCGGCACAGAGGCCCGAGGCAGGCAAACCTGCGACGATAATAGGTTGTTTGGTTACCTGTATTCATAGAGATTTGCAGAACATAGATGCAGAATCTTACTTTTTTTCTTGTATTTGGTTGCCTGCATCTGATTTCGATCTTGGCTCTATGGATGCAAGATTCTCTATGCAGTCTGGCTTTGGAGAAACACAGAAAATGGGCGTTTCTCTAGATGCAGCACATAGCGGCCTCGTGTTCTGCGCAAGGGCCACGGTCAGTTACCATATCAAGCCATGCATGCACTGCTACGTGGCAGGTAAGTTTTTCTTTTTTTGTTTGTATCTTTTTATTAGCATATCCAATTACTGAACCGATTCCAAAAATGGATTCCTGATATTTTTTTGAACAAAACTAGACCGCTATATAAATTTTAAAATATTTGTATACTAAACAATCAACGAAACACTATCTATATCTGTATATCTCGTATCCCCACCAGTCTGGCTGAGTCGGACTGTCGGACCAAACAGCCTATATAAATACATGGACCCCGGGGGGCCCACCGGAGAGGGAAAAGTCTGGGCGAGCCAATGGGAACTCGACAGCGGAGGAGCGTGATGATGGGGACTGAGAGCTATCGCCCGGCTGACAAAGAGGACGGCGAGCGAGCCATCACAGGGACATGCCGCCCTATCGATCCCTGCCAATCTCACTCCTCTAGCTCGTCCTCGTCGTCTCTCTCCCTCTCTATCTACGCGTACTCTTTTTACAGTCTCTCTCTCCCCTCCGTTTTTTTTTTTACCGTTGCATCACATCACATGCATATACATGCGAGATGCCATGGTGAATATATTGCTGTGGTAGTGTATAGTGGTACTACTCGTCCTGTACTTGTGCTAGTACGTACTCTATTGTTTTGTTGGTCAGTTTATTTCCTGCTGGCTAGCTAATGTGCTTGGAATGGATGTGGCAAAAGTTTTTGAGCTTTAGCTATACGCGTGTAGGCTAGTCAGACGTAGTGGTATAACTGGCAGTAGAGCTTGCGGTTGCGGTAGTTTACCTTCGTCAAACAGTACTTCAAAGTTTTGTAAATGCGTAAGTGTGACAGCTGGTGAGCAGTGAGCTTGATCGGCCTGACGCGGAAAGGTCTACTTTAATGAGCTCAAGTAAAGCAGGCAATTAGTTTTTTTGTAAACCGAGCAATAGTAATTTAGGATCGCATTAATTCATGTCTCGTGAACTATGCAAAACCATCTAAATGATCTAAATGAGTACGTGATTTTGATATAAAAAAAAACTATATATAGTTTAGCCTTTAGCGCTACAATTTTGTACAACACATGGTCTCCTTAACTATATATAGATATGATATTGTGTCATTTGACATAATGGCTAGGTCACTTAGATGTTTATCTGCGTAACTTTTTGTTTACTCTATACACGCGCGTCCATGCAATAAAATTCATGTAATTATATCAAAAGTACGCCACTTGCATGGCCGCCAAAAATGAGATCAGTCTCATCAGTCGAAATCTTAGTGTCGTTGATAAACAAGCCGACAACACGGATTAAACTAATGTCGGCGGCCAAAACATAGAATCATTGACGCTATCGTATGCAAGCCTCCTGGGCGATTGGAGTGGGCGACAAAGCCTAAATTTGAATGTCAGACCACACCAAAATTAAGGATATGTGTCGGGTGGCCAAACCAAAACCACTAGGGGTGGACCCACCACTAGGGCAGGGTGGGCCGCAGCCCGAGCTTGATTTTTTGGGCCCCCTTATACCCTAGGTCTAGTATAGGAGAGTTATACCAGATTACCAGTTAATTTCGCTATAGGTAGGACCGAATGGAGCAATTCAGCCCATGGTAGGACTTCGGCCCACATCTCCAAAGGCCACAGCGCCATTCTCTGTATCGCTCTCTCACCGCCCTCTCTGTATCGCTCTCTCTCGATTTCTCCCCTCTATATCGCTCCCTTGCGGCGTCGGGGTCGGCAGCGTCCGCACGGGCGCACCGTGCACGCCGTATGGGATTGGGGGCGGTCGACGGAGAAGGCAAGCGCTGAGGCGCCCCGGCGGCGGCGAGGCCGCCGCCCTTTGTGTCCGACAGGATCCAGGCGAGCGCGGCGGCTACCCCTCCGGCCTCCACGGCAGACGGCTGGGGATCGGCTCCATGCCTCCACCCGGTGGGGAGCATCACCACCTGTTGGAGGTCCACTCCCCCGCGTCTTAATCCGTCTTAAATTGTTCTAAACTACTTGATTTAGTGGTTATCAGCTGGTGGATATGCAAGGATTTAGGCCGAATGAGCTAGACAGGGGGGAAGGATTCAATTTGGGTGCGGATTTGAGGATTAGGCTTGCCTTACCTTGATTTTCATCCTGCGTCCACCACTGAAAACCACCGACACAAATCCAATTCCTCACGGGTAGATATATAACAACCCGAACAGAAGCACCTAGCTTATTTCGTGTGGTGAGTTTCTCTATTTCTTAATTTCCAATAGAATTTGATATGTATGGTTTTTATTACTAACCTTAAGTGGATGAATGTCGAAAAATCTAAAAAGCAACCACATGAGCCGGTCCCAATATGTGACATATGTATGAATACTAGCCATGCAGGCACGCCCGTGGGCGCCCGAGGAGGGGAAAAACGGACGGGCGGGCGGGGCGTGCGGGCGCGCCCAGCGCACGGCGAGCACGCGCAGAGCCCAGCCAGGTAGGGGAAAAAATCAGACGAAAAAGAGGGAAGGCGGGATTCGAACCCTAGTCGCCCAGGTGGCGAACAGGCGCACCTAATCAACTCGCCAAATCGCCCGCCTGCCTGGGAGATGTGGCCAAAGAAACGTTTTATACACTAAAGTGAAACGGACGGTCGGATCTGACGGGCGCGCGCGATCGGACGGCTGCGGTGGTGCCGGGTGGGGAGGCGGGCCACGTGGCGAGCTAGCGAGGCACGTTTTCGGCTTTGTACTTCTATTGATACGTACGTGTATTCGCTATCCTCTTGTCCTGCTTCCCTGCACTTCTACTCTACTCCTTTCCGAGACGAGCTAGCAAACAGCGTCGACCGTTTGACACACCATTCCCCCTTTCCCGAACCCGTCTCCTCCTCGCCAAAGCGGAAATGAGAACAGCTGCCACTGCCGCCTGGACGGCCGCTGAGGCCGGCGCCATCGTATCGGACGGGGGGCGCCGGGGCCCATCCGCCACCGGATCTGGTCGACCCCGACACCTCTCTTCCCTCTATAAGTAGGTGGTCGATGAAGTGGTCGTCGTCTCGTGGTGCGGCGCAGCTGAGCTCGAGCGAGGTCGTCGGAGTTGGAGGGGGCGCCGCCATGGCCGGCGGCGGCGGCGGCGGGAGGGTGGACCCGCTGGAGGTGGGGCGGGTGGTGGGCGACGTGGTGGACCCGTTCGTGCGGCGGGTGGCGCTGCGGGTGGCGTACGTGGCGCGGGACGTGACCAACGGCTGCGAGCTCCGCCCCTCCGCCATCTCCGAGCAGCCGCGCGTCGACGTCGGCGGCCCGGACATGCGCACCTTCTACACGCTGGTGAGTGAGTGAGAGTGACACACAACAGCACCCAGCAACTGAGCAGTGAGCTGCACACGTACACACACTGACTGGATCTCTGTTAGCTCACATACCTACGAAGCTACTGGCTAAGCCACGCTAAGCTAAGCTAGCTCGATGCCTCGATCATGGCGCCTCATGGATCTATCTAGCTCACCATTGGTGGATTATTATATTTCTTGGCTGCGCGCGCGCAGGTTATGGTGGATCCGGACGCTCCAAGCCCGAGCAATCCCAACCTCAGAGAATACTTGCACTGGTGAGTGTGTCCCAACTGTCAGTTAATACTTTACCCCGGCGGCTTGCTCGCCTTCTTGCATCATGCTCATGCAAACTGCTGCCTCAGCTGGGATACATATATACCAAGTCACCAAACTCAATTGATAACTAACTGCAAATTAGTTAAAGCTATTTGGGGGTCGATCGATCTATGTTGTGGTTGTTTTTTTTTTAATTTTGAATCCAAAACATATGATCCTAATCCTGCACTTGGGATCGACCTATATATAGTTGTAGCATGCATGAACACATGCTAGGACAAACAGAATTGGGTTTAAATGCCACTTCTTCTAACATACATACTCTCTATACATGTTGTATTTGAGTGGAAATAGAGAAATTTAGCGTCCATCCCTCATTGATGTGAGCGTGTTTTTTAACTTGATATATATTTCTTCTCCCCTCTTTCCTTCTATTATCTACCAAGTTTAATAATTTGTGTTCGATCCAAATGGATTTTCCAATAAAACTTGAAATGCATCTAAACTGCATGCTACAGACAAATGGAGCAGACATGATTAAGCTAAATTAATACACTAATAAATGAACTGGTCGATCTGATTGCAAAAACATGTCCAGTAATGCTACCTTTGCTCAACATTTTCGTTCATGAAATAATGTTAATGGATGCTCGTACATTAATTAGGATGTCCTTCCGTACCACAGTCAACTGAGTTGTGGATGATATTGAGGCTACCTGTATGTTGTCCCTAAAGAACAATGTTGTAATCTCAAAGTCACTGATCCCTACACAGTCGAAAGTACTTGTCATTTTAGCATATATTTGTTTTGATCTGCAAATATTTTTGGTTTTTGCTTTTCCTCGACAATTTATATATATTTCCACCAAATGCCGATCAAATTATTCTTTGTTTCACAGTTCACACGCGCATGGATATATATACAACTAATAGGGGAAAACAATGCCCCGACTTAAAACCCTGAACAATAACTTTATTTTTATTCTATGCAGACAGTGCAAAAATGGCATCTATTTTTGTCTAGAGGGAGTGAATATATACTTAGGTGACCAATATGCATTGAACATCTAAAACAGACCGAGGATTTTGTAAAATATCATTTCATTATAAAACTTATAAATGCATTATCAGTGAAATACAATCTCAGAGAATTCAGTTCCTATATATGGGAAATTAATAAAACGTTATTTACACCAATTGTAGGTTCGTCATGTGCGCGATTACTTGGAATTATAGCATTTCAAACAACCATAGTTTTTGTTTTCTAACATATCTATAATACCCGAAGTGTAGGTATGTGTAGTTTAGTTTTGTGACAAAATATGTAAAAAAAATTAAACACCTAGCTATCATAAAAAAAGGGATTCAACTTAATGTAAAAAAAACTTAAATTAAATCTAAAAGAACACAAATCAATATAAATTAGGGGGAAAGCTCTTTTGTTGATGCTAGGAAAAAAATACTATATTCGACCTAAAACACACCGCAACAATTTTGAATTTGAATATATGGAATTATCCTAAATTTTGTGGCGCTATTAGATTTGATTGCGATTTCAACCAAATATATTGTCGAACTATAAATATTGAAAGCCAGTGAACTAATAGTGTTTGCTAAAAAAAGTGAACTGATAGCGGTTAACATATTTAAATCTAACTTAACATGCCCCACGCGTGCGTGTGCTGCCATACTTCCGTGCTTACTTGAGGTTGCACAAGGGGGGTGAGAAAAGTAAGAGTGAAGAGATGGAATCTAAGTGGAGGAGAATTTTATTGGAATTGTTTTGTAAATTCTAGCCACTAGCATGCATGTGTGGCGACAAGGTAAAGCCTTTCTTTTGAAAAAAGCTTTTGCTTTAAATTTCACTAAGAAAGAATGAGAATCGGTAGAAATCGAATGTCCTACTAGATCGGACGCTTCGGCCCGACCTACTACCGCACTCACACTTCATTGGTGGAGGTGATTTGTTCCAATAGTTCAAATTGCATGTTTCAACAGTATATTTCATTTGTTTCGTTAGTTTAATGTATATGTTCAATTTTTCTATAGCACGCTTGTTTTGTTAGTGCTGTTCAGTTCATTTGATCTGTTTCAGTAGTTCAAAGTTCATGTTTTAGCTTGACATCTCACTTGTTCCTTTAGTTTAATGTGCATGTTCCATCTCTTAAAGTACACTTTTTTTGTTTGTACGGTTCAATTCATTTGATTTGTTCATAGTTCAAAGTGCGTATTCCAGCACTACATCTCATGTGTTTGAGTAATTCAATGGGCATATTCCATTTTTGTATAGCACATTTGTTTTGGTTTTGTGGTTGAATTATTTGATTTGTTTCAGCATATTTCACTTGTTACATTAGTTCAATGTGTGTATTTTTATATTTGACTTGTTCTAGAGCACATCTTGGAACAAATGAAGCGAGCGATCGAAACAAGTCGGAACAAGCATCCGATTTTTTGGGCACATCAAACGTCCGACTGCTAGTTCATCCTAGAAAAAATGTGTGTGCATGCATGCGTTTGTGTGTGCGCAAGGGGCGGAGATTTTTGCAAACCAATAGCTGATTTAACTTGCATGGATGCAAGTCATAAAATAAGTCACCAGGTTCTAAGGCTAAGCTTTTATTAGATTCAATTTTCAGTTTCACGTCCTTTATTCAGTCTTTATTTTCAAAAATTTAAAACCGTAAAGCACCTAGCAAGCTATCCAATGCATACTTTTTTTGGTAGTGGCCAATGGAGGACTTCCACCGGTTAATAATCATTTGGCAAGCTACTTCCTCCGTAAAAAAAATGTAAGGTGTGTACTATTTTAAGCTGAGTTAAACTTTTAAAACATTGACTAATAATTTATCCAACGACATCTAATTCTTGTGATATCCAAATAATATCATTGGATTAATTCATATTTAAAAGTATTTTGTAATGGTCATAATTAATTAATTTTTGTTATTGTGAATGATATACGATAGATAAGAGGAATTAGACATTAATTATAGTTTTGAAGGCCATGTAAAATCTAACCACATCTCATATTTTTGGACAGAGGAAATATCTAAGTACTACAATTTGAAGGCACTGTGTTTGATTAAAAAAAAGGCAACGTTATGTGAAACGAAAACTTATCATCTCAATGCCAGACTCTTCTTCTCTAATCTCCTCTCCATCCGACTTGCCAGTGTAACAGCCATTATTATCATACGTACGTATGCATAATAAAGACGAAAACCGGTGGCAAACGGTGTGACGCATGGTATTTTTTCCTTGCTAGTATTTCTTTCATCGAATTCAAATGAATTTGGCAGTTTTTTGTTTGCATTCAAATTATTTATGCCTTTTTAAATCCAAATTTATATGTTTGAAAATACTGGTAGGATTTCCTGGTAACAAGGCTATACCGGCTAATATTTCCTGTAAATTGTAGAGAAAACTCTTGGTCATGTGTCTCGACATGCCTGTTAAATTCTATGATCAATACTACTTCCTTCGTCCAATTTTATAAGGCGTGGTTTGACTTACACAGTCTTTAAAGTTACACTTTGACTCTTAATATCGTTTATAATATATTATTTATAATAACTAAATCATAGTCATTAAAAAATATTTACGTTTAAATATGAACCCAATGGTACCATTTTTGTATCATAAAACTTACGTATCTTTACAAAAATAGTTGGGACTCTTGAATCTAAAAATACGTGTGCCCTTACAGATTGGACGAAGGGAGTATAATTTTTGATAAATTTTGATTACTAGTTTACAACAAGGGCATTAATTTTGTCCTCGATTTCCTGGGAAATGCTCATTCAAAATCATCACCCTAGCTGGCTCCAATTTTTACATCTGCATTTAACGGATGGTATTTCCCTTGTGCTGACTGAAACTGCCATGGAATGTGCTTACATACTCATGCAGGCTGGTCACCGACATCCCGGCCACAACAGCAGCATCATTTGGTAAGCATCTCTCTCTCCCTCTCCATCATTTGGTAAGCATCTTACTTATGCTTTTTATCAACCAATGCGACCACAGAATTAGTCACAATATCACCGCGTGCGATGGAGTGGTGGTTAATTCGATGAAAATTAATATAATTTTTGTGGGTGCGTGGTGCATGCATGTGGATATATATATCACATATGACAGGGACGGAGGTGGTGTGCTACGAGAGCCCGCGGCCGGTGCTGGGGATCCACCGGCTGGTGTTCCTGCTCTTCCAGCAGCTCGGCCGGCAGACGGTGTACCCCCCCGGGTGGCGGCAGAACTTCAGCACCCGCGACTTCGCCGAGCTCTACAACCTCGGCCTGCCCGTCGCCGCCGTCTACTTCAACTGCCAGAGGGAGTCGGGGACCGGCGGGAGGAGATCAACGTGAGGCCCTAGCTTCTCTCCTCTCCCCGGCCATGCATACATACATATTTCATATATGAGAGTATATATGATATGATTGAGATGATCAATTCATATATGGATCGATGCATGTTGATGGATGGATGGATGGATGGATGGATGGATTCATGGTTAATTGGATCGGTATACACCGCCAAGCGGAGAAAACAGTGTAGTATGAGCTGTTTTAATTTAAGCAGTAAAGCTTTCGTTATATGAAGTGTACCTATATATGTATCAAGGACATTTGGAGCTATATATATATTCTCGGTAATTTGGCAGAATTGAAAGTGTGCCTATGTAATCAAGGAGTTATATATATATTCTCGGTAATTTTGGCAGAATTACAAGAGCGTTTTTTTCTCTCTCTCTTTTATATATCTCATCGTCTCTTTCATTAGGTGAGACTTTTAATACACTTCGCTCCTAAACATGCTGTGTAACTTGCTTGTATCTAAAAATTGCTTAATGCCATGTATATGCTTCCTTGTAAAGAAAATACTTTTTTATAGTATCAAGAAATTGATGGTTGGAAAAGTTGTACCTATTTGAGCTGTTCGAACTTGGAAGCAGAGAGAGCAGATCAGGTTGCCAGCGCTATGACCGCTGTTCATTACTGCTGAAGGAATATAAGACTCTTCCATGCATGCTGTGCTTAAGGTGCCAGCTAAAATTAAACGCATTATTTAGCACTACTACATTTTAAAAAACTAGTTTTTGCAACTGTAACCAATTGTAACTCCCAGCGCTAATTTGTCCATATGATCTAGAGCCCATTTTCCAAATGTGCATATCTAAATCAACGGACCTGATGTAAAATGTTTAGATTCTGGTGCAGTGCCGTCTACTCAGGAGTCAGGACAGATCATGTTGTCCAGTATGCATGCAGTTTTGTGAGTATCTCAAATGGTGCCATATCAGCTAGCTATAACACTTTCAACTTAGCTATTTGCTTATATGGAGAAAAGAAGAAGTGTGCTAGCTATTATCTTACAGCCAGGCTATAGTTGATTCCAAGGCACTTACCATCTATTATATATGGAACCATATTTAATTTTATAGACAATGTTATATCTAGTCCATTGAAAAGGTTGTCTATATGCTAGCTATAGATGACATGTCCATTTCTTATAGCTAGTGATTAGCTACACCATTGGAGATGCTCTAAAAGTCTCATTGCATCGATGTGATGAGCCGGCGGTTAGGCTCTAGATTGGGGATGCTTCGAGCAAAAACCCATTTTAGCTTTTACATGGGTTGATGATGGTGTCATCGTCTGGCGTAGTTCTCTTTCTTAGAGGCATCACCGTGGTCCCCTCCACCTTTGGAGCCTCTTCGGGCAATGACTGCGGGCGAGTGATGGTGGCAATTTACTGAAGGGGTCACCCGACTTCCATTCTCGTCTAGTTTGAAAACCTATAATTTGCCTAGGAAATTTGGGCAGCCAGGGTTGAGGCGCCTCCTGGGCGGCTCCAAGGGTGACCGAGACTCACCACACAACCTCCCCCCTCAACCAGGCCCCATCTCATCACCACCAGCGCTGCCTCCTAGGCACAGCGGCAGTGGCGCGGCGGTGATCTGACTTCTCCCTTCAAACTCCCTCCTTTCTTGCAGCAACCCGGTGGTGCTCAGCGGCTGTACAACTCATGCTTACGACGGTTTGGCCGGTTTCGGTGTTGGGTTAGTCGGATCCAACATCGGGGCGGTCAAATCCGAAGTCGTTATGCCTAGGGCCTTGTTCTTTTCAGCATATCGTTGCGTTGGCGTAATACTGTAGCAAATTTGAGAGCCATCGAAAAGAGGTCTAAAGATTATAAAAATTTTTAAAAATAGTTTTAGAATCTTTGGAAGTACTACTAAAAGCCACAAAAAATTGTTACGAATTATCACAACATATAGGTTATATATAAATAACAAAATTTGCTACAGTAATACGCAACAGCAAGTGGAATATCTAACCAGATTATAAGCTCTATTAATTTCTATGCTTTGTGATAACCTTTCATATTGTGGAGGAGAGAAGAAGAGTGTGCTAGCTATTATCTTACACCCAGGCTATAGTTGATTCCAAGGCACTTACCATCTATTATATTTGGGACCATATTTAATTTTATAGACAATGTTATAGCTAATCCATTTGAGAGGTTGTCTATATGCTCGCTATAGATGACATGTCCACTTCTTATAGCTAGTGATTAGCTACACCATTGGAGATGCTCTAAAAGTCTCATTGCATCGATGGGATAAGCCCTAGATTGGGGATGCTCCGAGCGAAAGCCCCATTTTAGCTTTTACATGGGTTGATGATGGTGTCATCGTCTGGCATAGTTCTTTTTCTTGGCGGCATCAGTGTGGTCCACTCCACCTTTGGAGCCTCTTCGGGCACTGGCTGCGGACGGGTGATGGTCGCAATTTACTGAAGGGGTCACCCGACTTCCATTCCCGTCTAGTTTGGAAACCTATAATTTGCCTAGGAAATTTGAGCAGCCGGGGTTGAGGCGCCTCTTAGGCGGCTCCGAGCGCGACCGAGACTCACCACACAACCTCCCCCCTCAACCAGCCCCCACCTCATCACCACCGGCGCTGCCCCCTAGGCATGGCGGCAGTGGCGGCGGCGATCTCACTTCTCCTTTCCAACTCCCTCCTTTCTTGCAGTAGCCAGGTGGTGCTCGGCGCCTGTACAACTCATGTTCACGACGGTTTGGCCGGTTTCGTTGTTGGGTCAATCGGATACAACATCGGGGCGGTCAAATCCGGAGTCGTTATGCCTAGATCCGGCACCACGACGGACACACGGGTGGCAGACGATACCGTTGCTTTGGGCTCGAGGTTTGACTCGGCTCGGCACGGCACCTCTTTGCCCTTCCATGGCGGCATGCATGGTGGCCAGCATCGGCTTATTATTGCATAGAGAGTTGCATGCAAACATGATTCGAGCTGCTGCACTTTTTGGTAGGCGATAATACGTGCCTTGCTGATAGGGATGTAAGTGGGTTGCTTCGCGGGTACCCGCAAACCCGCTTATTTCACTAAAATACACTAAGCATTGATGTAAGTGGGTTGCTTCGCGGGTACCCTACTTGCTAAGTTTGAAACCCTAGAAACAGACTTAAAATAGCAGAAACACGCATGATATTGGGAATTTTTTTAGAAACCAAACATGTTCATAAAATCATGCATGTCAAGCCAAGGTTAGACAGAAATTAGAGCCATCTTCGAGTGGCAGGGGATGGTTTGCCGACTGTAGAAGACGGCGACGTTAGCTCAGAATAAGTTGCGATGTTCAAGTATGTACATGCGTAGAGTTTACATGGTAGCAGTAGCTCCCACTTGACCTGAGAATTTGGTAGCACGACTGCACGACGGATTGAGTCCATCTTTGCTCGGGGACAAGAACGAGCAATGGGCTCTCTTTGATCTTCTTGGGAACATCATGCATGTTGACATGTTGTGCACCGTGTCTGGCACGGTCTGTATCACTTTATCGGGGCTCAAGTTCCTATTGGTTGACAGAACACAGGTGACAACTCGAACTGAATCAAGATCAAGAACATGTCAAAGCAGGGATTACATCCTCAAATCTGCCATAAATCTATCAAAGAAAATTTCTGATAGGAGCGAATTGATAAAGTTGTTAACAGCACAAGCAGAATCATCCGCTTGTGTGCGCGCGCGCGCGCGTGTGTGCGTGTGACACACACACACACACACATTTGATACTGTCCACTACAATTACACTCGCAAGTTTGAACACACAGGTGAGCAATGTCCTTCAATGCAAGTTTGAGCATACTGCGTCTCAGGATGGGTTAGTAGCAGTGTCTCATTTTTGTCGAGCCAACTGAAAAAGCAACCCCTCGGACAATCCTTCTTCAGTTTCTAACAACGAACACGCGCAAGTGGGAGTGGGATACCCAGTAGGGCATCGGTATTTCACACATGGGTCAAATGTCGGACAAAATTGAGCAAAGGGCAAATAAGTGGCTCAAATTATGTTCCTATGAAGCGAATGGGGATGACTCTTCAACTGATATCTGGTCTGTGGGCTTTAGCTCCCAATTGCGTAGGCCGCTATCCTTGGAATCAATCTTTCCAATGTACAAAACCTTGTTGTGGAACTTGTGAAGTGTTTTTCGGTGGCCAATGCTAATGTATGTGATCCCCGCAGTTTCAATCTGCCTGTATAGATGGGCCTGCAGTACAAATAAAAATAGATCACTACATTATGTCTATATTCATACGAAGAAAATTGCAGGCCATCAACCCCGTTCTTTTTATTTCCCCTCTACACAGCAGGTGATGGCTCCAAACTTGGGATTTTCCACAATTCAATTGTGTAAGATAAGTATAGCAGTGGCATAAGGATCGTTACCTCATTTGTATTATCTAGAGCACTTGTGGATTCATCCAATAGGACTAAAGTTGGTTTTGCAAGTAATAGGCGTGCAAATGCAAGACGCTGTTGCTCCCCCAGAGAAAGAACACTGGCCCAATCATGCATGGAGTCCAAGCCATTGAAACGAGGCAATATGTATCCCAGCTTAACGACATCAAGCACTCCGATCAGTTCTTCAGTTGAGGGCGTCTCAGGTTTGGAACCAACTCTATCTGATGTGGAGCCTTCTGATAGGAAGGGAAGAGGATCTGGTATTCGTACATAATAGCACAAATTTAGGCTAGCTACGAATGCATATTTCCAGAAATTTCAGCCAGAAGTACTTTAGCAAATACGCTTGAGGCAAAATTTGTGATTTTTCAAACACATGGCAGAATATGTTCATCATAGCTTTGTTCCACATCCAACAAAAGAATTGGGACAACTTTTGTAGTACCCATGCATAAGTATCATGAAGTATGGGCAGAATGATGCAACCAAAAAAAATCAGAAAGGTGGGAAAACACTAAACAGAGGGAATACCAACAAAGCAACAGCAACAGATAAGGTGTGTTTTTGATACCACAGTCTTCTACATTTTATTTTAACATTACACACTTCGTAGAAAACATTTATGTTGATATAAAGAGAATAAATGTTGAAAATAATGTGATTAGCACCGAGAGGATTGTTTGCACTAGACTTACCTCCCCATGCAACAGCAGATTTAAGAATAATTACCTGTATTCTGAGCATCATCATTTGATGAATGTTGAACATCTTGAGTCCATGTAGGATAGAGCAATTGCTGACGAAGGGTTCCCAAAACCATATATGGTCTTTGCGGGACAAAGAATACACCATTATCTCTTCTCTGCTTGGAACTTTGCAGTAGTTCTTCACCCTCTGAATTTGTGTGTGTTGGTACATCAGAACCTAAATTTGATGTTTGAAGCTGCATAGAACCTCTCACGTGATATATGATGTCCCCAGTACCACTAGTCCAAAGCCCAGCCAAAGCACGCAACAATGAGGTCTTCCCACTTCCGCTGGGTCCCATCACCTAAACGTGAAAAATGAGCATATAATCCACCAGTACGACCGTAACATTTACTATGCCAATTGTGCGACGAGATTAAGAAACCATATACCAGTAGGTGATCCTTGTCTTTCAGTTCCATAGTGAGGTCGGTGATAAGAATGTTTCCACTTCTAGGTGTTAACAACGTCAGATTACAAATCTCTAGAACCGTGGATGTATCAGATTGTGTTAATGATCCATTGGAACCAAAGACAGAAGAATCAGTGCTCTTAAAAATAATGTTGATCCCATTAATGCTGTCATGTTGGGACAATAAAGAAGATTCATTTCCATCCAATAAGTCATCAAATTCACCTAAAATAAATAAGTTTACAGGTCAATTAGGATAATTGATTTTATCTCACTACGTAATGCTGCTGTGGAGAGAGAATGAGAGGGTTCACCTAGACGATCAATAACAGCTGAGAATGCACTGATTGACTGAAATTGGAAAACAATAAGAGAAAAATCGCTAAGAATGTGATTGAAAGCAGACACTGATTGGTTTATTACTCCAAACTCAATTTTTCCTGAAAAGTACATTGGAGCAACAACTGCAGCTGGCAGGATTTGGATTAAATACCGATAACCGTTTGTGAAAAACTCAAGATTCCGAGATGCTATCAGCAGTTCCTGCAACAGGGGGAAAAGTTGACCCACTTAAATAATAAATTGCAACAAAAGTTTCTGGCTGAATATAACCTAGGTTGCAAAATGCAACTTCAAGAATAATAGGGTACATACAGAGCCAATTACTGTGTGATACGATGTCGATGGAAATATACATTTTTAGATGTTGTGTGATGCTTTTTGAAGTTGTTGTTTATTTTATTTCACCTGCAGTTTCAGGAGTATTATCAAAATTAGCAAAAGCATTTTGGGGTATTTTAGAATAGCAACTCCGATATTTGAAGGTACATCATAGCTAAGCAAACTATAATGTCAAAACGCTGGCAGTCTATTTACTGGTGAGTGGTGACACATATGGTATCATAGGAACCTTGTGCTAACCAAGCCCACATTACGAAGAAAAACAACTGCTAAGTTCCCGTCATGAACATCATTTTAGTAATTCATGCAAACTATCATAACATCCTTGTGGACAGAAGGACGGGAAGGGCTGAAAATGGATTTGAAATCAGAATATGTGTTCTGTATAGCACTGGGCAAGCGACTATCACCTAGCGATAACTGATAACTGGTCTTACAATTTTGTTTTCAAAACATCAACATAAACAAGCAAAGTTGTGCAGATGAATGAAATACATCTAGTGAAAGGACAATTTATATGAGAAATGCTTACAGTTAGGTTTTCAAAAGCCCTCCTGAACCGATCCAACAAAAGTTGCAGTTCATTTTCCTCACCACCATAGAAAGCAATTGATTCGGCATTTTCTCTGACACGGACAAGGCCATAACGAAAATCAGCTTCTTTCTTTTCTTGCATGAAGTTCAAATTGACCAAATTCTGTCAATGCAGGCACGACCAACTATTAGTTACTTGAAGACAAAAGATTGTGAACAGATTAACATAATTCAATGAAGGCTATGGATAAACAATGTCAATGTACCTTACCTTACCAAGGAAGACACTAATAGCTGTGCCCCCAAGAGAATATACAATGAGAACAATAAATAATGGAGGATAGATTCCATAAAGGATGTTGCTGAAAGATATTAAGTCCACGGCAGCATTGAAAAGTGTAAGAGAAAATGCAAGAGCAGTTCCAGTGAATGCACTTAGATCATCATTGATGCGTTGGTCCGGATTGTCAATTATAGATTGAGATTGGATCTTATAGAAAGTTCTGTTCTTAAAGTAGCGGTTCATGTAATAACTTGTCATCCAAGATCGCCATCTTAAAGAGAGAGTTTCTCTTGCATAGTCTCTCAAGACAAAGAACTGCATAACAGTGCAAAATGAAGTTAATGAGAACCCAATTCAAGAGGAACATAAGGTGATCCATGCAACATGAAAAGCAAAGCTCAGAAATACATCTTTTCCTCTATTGATGGATGTAATAGAAACAGTAGCAATTACAGACGCTCTGCTGGAAACAAGCAACAAAGAGTAATATCCTGGCAGTTCAGACATCCGGTGCCCCAGTAGCCAAAAATATTAACAAGTGTTCAATGGTGCATGGCTTTCACCAGGCCATTTCGTCAAATGGAGGAGACAACATGGTGAATTTCAGGAAGAACATCAACAAGAAAAATTTATAAGAGCCTCTAAGGCAATTACAAAGATATAGAATTTGTGGATCTAGACATTCTTGGAAAGGGTCCCTACAAAGATAAAAGCAGAACCCAGAGTTTTCTGTGCAAGACAAGCCAATAATACTTAGCATAGCAAGCTACTGCTGTGTTCCAAATATCAGTATATTACAGCAAGTATGAACAATTATTTCTTCCTTTGGTAATTGGTGGTAAAACAGGATAATGCACTGATGTAAAAAAGAGATATTACTCAAAATCTCACATTTTCACTATTCATGTCTAGGGAATACAAATGGTTGTGACAGGCTAACAGATTGAAGAGCAATACCTACAAAAGAGCAGCAATATGCTCACCGGAATTCCTACACCAAAACCACCCAGGTAGGACAGCAGCTGCTTGGTAAATTGTTCCTGGTCCTTGTCTTGCAAGAGAAAACACTAAACGTGTATCAGCAAATAGAGAAAGAGAAGTTGTTATACATTATGAATTGTATGATATGCCACCTTTATTTACATCTGTACCCGATAGAATTATAGAAAGCTAAAATGTCATTTTTCTTGTCTAGTTTGGATATTGCAGAGATCCTAAATGTTCAAATGAGGATATGTTCTTTTTATCATAACTTTAAGAGAATATTTGTGCACTACAAAAGAAACTCTTCCCTAAACTGCTCCATCATTTTATCATGTGCCATGGAAATTTTGTGTGTGTGTTTATTCAGAACGTTAACAAGGAAGCTACAAGGTCATTAAAAAATTTAACAGAACACAGAATATACCAGCAAGCGCATTGTAGAAGTCACGACCCAGAAAATTAAACCAAACACTGATTCCTGTGGTTGCCAATGTCAGGGCAAATAGAGCGCCAAGCCTCAGCCTTGCTTGCACTTTATCTTCTGACCACCAGTAAGGGGCTGCAACTTTCCAAAATCTCCTAGCTAGGGTCTTAAGGTCCGTACCATCTCTCTACAAGCACGAGGTAAAGAAAAATTTACACTTATCAGCATTTATATCGCCACTTATCAGCATTTTTATCGCCTAGACTTCTTAGTCAAACAGAAACACAACCTCCTGAATGTTACTCCCCTGTTCAAAAATATAAGAATGTCACCCAATGCCAATGGTCAGTATGAAGCAGCCCGCAGAATCGCAAGATCCACAGTTTTCAAATAATTCCACGGCCTAAACTCCACTGTAAAATCTAACAGACCAGACCGACATAACCTAGCGCACACGCCTCGCCAGTAATAAGCCACACTGTCACCGTAAGCTCATAGTGATTAGCCAAGCTCGAAGCAAAGCAGTGAATCTCCGAGCAGATCACGCATAAACAACAGGCCCAGAAACGACGGAGCAGACTCCGCAGAGCCGAGAATGTACGCCGCGACATCACCTTGTCGTCGGCCCCGGGACCAGGGGCGGCGGCGTCTACCGTGTCCTCGGCGTCGGCGGCGGCGGCGGAGGCCGGAGGGGCCGCGGCCCTGCGCCTCCCGCGGCGGCGCATGGCGGAGGCCACCGCCGGGGGCAGGGGCAGGCAGAGCCGCGGCGAGGCGAGACACCGGCGGCGAGGTAGCCGCGGCAACGGCGGTGTGCGCGGGAGCAGCGGTGGTAGGTTCGGAGCCGACGTGGACGGGAAGCACATGGGCATAGATAACCGCATCTTTCCTTGTCCTTTTCCCCTCTTATCCCCTTCCCCCCACTCTGGGTTTCGCTAGCCAACGAGACACCGACGGCGAGGAGGCTCGAGAGGGAAAAGCTCGCGCGCGCTCGCCGTCGTGGGAAGCAATGGCGTGCGCCGCCGCCGTGGCCGTGGTCGTACTTGTGGAGAGAGACGAGGCGCAGTGCCGAGCGAGCGAGTCGAGTACTCTGCTACCTGCTCCAGTACGAGACGCCACGGCTCCCGAGTCCCGACAGTTTTGCCCAGTAAGTACAGCGCACGAGTCACTGACATGGTGGCCCCAGAGCATCGGGGCCCGGCGTCAGTGGCTGCCGGCCAGGACGGTGACGGACACGTGTCGCGCTAAGGACGGCTCGCCGGGACGAGGCGGCTGCACCACACGCAGCCTATCGGGAAACCAGAAACAGCTTCAAGATTCATCCAAAATAAAAGGAAGAGTTGGAGACGGAAGAGCAACACACAGTTCTCCCAAACGCACACACTGGTCACAGCCTCACAGGAAACGTATGAATTCAATGTAATTTTTTCAGACTTTAAAAATATCATTTCATTCTTATTACACCAACAACAATGAAAGAATTTACATGTTCTTCACCAGGCAAGTCCTAACTCGCTATCTAGCAAAACCTGAGGGAAAAACAGCCCGCATGGACACAGAGGGCAGAAGCAATGGGCAGCGGGCGAAAGTAACAAAAGAATGTTGGGTAAATCAGGCAAAATGGCCGGCCTTTTGGCGCTGTAAATCTTGGGTAAGGTTAGTCCTTGTGAGATGAACGGTTTAGTTCATGTATCCTCTGCAGTTAGGAGCTCTACACAGGCAGGGAACCTTGCAATCCTCCGACTCGTCAGGGTCAAACAAGTAATCGTACCTGCAAGAAGCAAGGGGAGAAGAAACGCAGATCAGATGAGCGAGGTTGCTTCGTCGGTGCGCAGTGTAGGTTACGTGTTCAAGGCATGGGAGCTGGACAGGGTTAGGAAGCACTTACGTCAGTTCTTCTCCTGCAGAAACGTCTCGTTTGGCAATAAGGATGATCTGGCTCTTGTCATCACCAACACTCATGATCCTTGCGTAGCAGTTAGGCGTACACTGAAAGTGTGGCAAGAATATTTGGTTATCATTCTGTAGGATATAGTGATGTCAAGGAGCTGCGTGTGCGAAATAGGATGAAGGTTTACCGAGTGGTTGATTAGACGGGCTATGTTCCCTTTCTCCGTAGCATCAATCACAACATCTTCACTTATCTTGAACAGCTGCAGCACAACAGAAAAGTAAATCGATGTGCCATGCTAGAATCCCAAACTGAAATATTTCACAAAGGATGCACGTTACGCTATTCAAAGTTGGAGCACATAAAATAAGCAAATGCTGCTGTAGTAACATTCAGCAAAAATTTGGTTGTAGTAACACAAGAAAGAATAAACTCACATAGCAATCTTTTTTCTCTCTATGATATCGTGCTTCCCTCAAATCAGCAACACTCCGTCTAACTTGGTCACCACGATATTCAATAACCTAGCAAAAGACAGATTAGCCAATATGAAAAGATTCTTTGCATATGGATGAATACTGAAATTCAAGAAATTTACTCGATGCACATTTTAATCTACCTATTGCCATTATTCAACCTGTAGCATTCTAAAAACAAGCTGTAGCATTTTCTCATGTTTTGCAGATAGGTTAATATGGTGCATCAGTGCATGTGCTTACACATGCCACCCTATAGATGCATAGCTAAACAAACTAAATGGACCAGCGAATTAAAAATTTTATGATAATACAGTAATGCTAACTTGAGGTATACCATTTGCCCCTCTTGAAGTTTCCTAGCGGCAAAGAGCCCCCATCCATGTATTCCAGATCGACCACAAGATACTCTCTTATTTTCAGTTTTCTGAAATCAACAAAAATTGATTTATTGGCATGCTAACATAGCCTTGTTAGAAAAGATATCAGTCAGATAGTAACAAACTAAACCTGTAAATAACAAAGTCGTTCTTTAAACGTGGAAAAGGGTGGGCCATCCATTTGATCCTGTTAACAAGGGAATAAGTTGTGCTTCCTGCATTCAACATTTGCCAGAAAAAAAGAAAGAGAAAGAAAATGGTAAAGCTCAGAATGGAACAGTTACCATGCAAGCGTTCAAGCCCTCGATCAAATCCTGGGAGTGGTGTCGGGGTCCCATTATTCGGTGGGCAATTGCATCTCCTGGTTCTTTCTGGAAAATGAGGATAAGTTAGTAACAAAGGTTTTCTGATAAAGCAACAGGAATAAAACCTAGAAAGATATTGGATAAGCAAAAGAAGTTATCCAAATCAAAAAAGCAACAGACATTAACAGTAACAACATAGACTGGTGGTAAACATGTCACTATGTCATACATATCTGTACCACTTCAAATATGAATCAAAATGAGCCAATGATAATAAACAAAAGCAGGACACAAAATGCAGCAAGACTAATCAGTTATATACTTAAATGACTGCGATCAAAATCTTGTGTAAGTTGAGCAGTTGAACTATCAGAGTATTGATGAAATAGTAAGTAAATTATCATATCGTAAATAAATGTAATGTTCAATAGATGAGCTAGCAAATAATTAGCAAAGTCAAGCGGACTTTGTATGGATACATTGCAAATTATCCATTAAAATTGACGACTAGCACCATCTCTCTTTTTTCAAATTGAGGGAAAGAAGCAAAGGAACACAAAACACAGGTGCAAGAAATTCACCTTATTTTTTAACATTTCATAAGGTAGGCACCTTGCAGCTGGGCAGTCAGATAACTTAGCAGGAAAGACCTCCTGGTGGTTGTCCTTCCTGACAAGTCTTGTCACCGACTGCTTCTCATTATTTTGGAGCAAAAATTTGGTAGAAAAAACTCCTTCAGGTGTCTTCACCACCAACACATTATATGGGTCAGGAGTACTACAGAAGTGCAAAATAAAAGTATAATTCAGAAGGCACAGTAGAATTATTCTCTTAACAAAATATAGATCTCATGCATTTATGTAAATGTAAATTTAACTAAAGTATTATAGTGAAAAGGGTAACATTACCTGTGAGATGCACAGTAGGAAACCATTTTTGTTACGTTTCTACCATTTCTTTCAGAGTATTGCAACTACAAGGACACAGCAAAATGTCAAATCTTATCAGCTTTGAGAAAATTTAATAATTAAATATTTGAGAGTAAAGTGGTGCATCAAATGATTTGCAGTTGAAACAGATGTAGCATATCACACTTGAAAGAAAATACACAAAATTATATTAGGCATTAGCTGCAAGCCTCCAACAGAATGGTACAAATGAAAAAGGCACAAAAAGTAACTTTTAAATGACATAGGTTAAACACAAAGGTAGGTGACAAATGACAATAGGCTGATCCACAGTACCACTAAAAAGCGGTAAAGAACACCGGCATTTTAAGTGGTTAGCATTGTTTTAAGTAACCTAATATAGTGCAAAGAAATAGTCATGATACAAGACATGCCATTTTACTTCTAAAATGTTTTATCTATCTTCATATTTCTACTGATTTAGCAAAGCATGCTGTACATGCTACATCATCGATCCACTTTTAAAAATATTAGTCTCGACGCTCCCACTACACACTATTGCAATATTGGTGATCAGCGATCAAACCCAATCTTTCAATTGAGCATAATATGCGATCAAACCCAATCTTTCAACTGAGCATAATATGGCAGATGATATAATTTTGATTTTCATTTAAGCAAGAAAAAAGTTTGTACAGGTTGGATTACTTAAAAAATGGGCCAACACAATGTATGCCACTTAATAACCATGGTGTTCAGTGTTCACCACATCTCAGCCCCACCACAAGTGGCATATTATGAATTATGTAGTTAATGGTGTATTGTAAACTTGCTAATAAAAAATGAACATGCAAAAAAGTAGCATCATAAATGTCCATACTAAAGGTGATTGCAGTAATCTACCTCCATGCGGTATCCTGCTCTTGATGCACACATTGCATGGTAATATGTAGAACAATGGTAGCACTGGGTGCAGGCGCCATGCATCTGCTTGCATATAACGCATGTCTGGACATATTTTTTAAAAAATAGTTAAACAAAGAGTAAGGTGGCAACTGAACACCAAAGAAAAGATATTACTCTCTAGGTAACATTGAAATACCACATCAAACTCTAACCTTCTTAAAATACTCAGAGGGGATGTTCAATAAGCCCATAGCTGGCTCCATTGTTTCATCAACAGGAAAAGAGACTTTCGGTTGATACCAGGCACATGTGACATGAACCCACAGTTGATCAATATCTGTTCGCTTAAGAGCACCCCCTATGGCAATGCAAAAAAAAAGGCACCAAATTAATGACATAAATGACCTATATGATCCTGATGTAACACAGCAAAAGAGGCTAGTGAAAAACAGATGACACTGAGCACCAACAACAACAAGGTACACTAGTAAACATGAGAGCAAGAAGCATTGGAAGTCTCAGTAATAAGTGAGGCACTTTAGGTACTTATGATAACATCATGAACAATTAAAATATGGAACACATAATTAAGCCTGTTTAGAAAGCAGGGATTTCACATGAAACATAACTTTTTCCTGCAGAAATCAAAAGAAAAAATTGCCATATTCCAAATTGAGAATCAAAGTATTGCATACTATTCATCGAGGTAAAAAAAATACCTTTTACAGGACATAGGCAGCACTCTCTTTTTTGTGGAGGCGATTCACAAGCTCGACAAACCCAAGTAGTTAAATCTTGTACAACACGTGCCCCATAGCACTCCTGGTGGACAGCTATTTGACATCTGAACATATGAATTTTGTAAAGAAGCTCTTGTCAACTATTAACTGTAACAGTTTATATAGAAAAATCCCAGCAATTCTTAAACTAAGGGTGTTAAACCAACTCAAGGACAGGTGGATCTACCTGTTACAAATGATAATTTTATTGTAGTCCCAATCCTCAACCCATCGACAAACAGCACAACGTTCGGTTGTCCATTTAGCATGTACTGGACTATAAGAGTTTGCTGCAGACATCAAAACAATCAATCATGCGGATCATGTTTATTTCAGGAGGAACACATGAAGTCATGTTGCAACAACAGAATCCGACAGACTGAATAACCAATGTACCTTGCAATTGTAGCAGTTCTTCTTTCTTCATACTCGGGTTAGAAGACTTGTAAGTTCCACCAGGAATATCGTCTAGCTGCAGTGATGACGAAGAATGAAACATGTGTCAGTTTAACCCAGTTTTTTATATTAAAAAAAATTAGGTGTTTGCAAACATCAACAGATCAACTTGGGCCATGAACTTTCAAGTGGATGAACATCTTGAAGGTTTACCATGGTGATGAGTGGCTCCCCGGTGCTCTTGAGTTTAACACTCATTTTCCAATTCTTTTTCCTTGAACCAGTATGTTTCTCCCACTCGCTCAAACTCATTATTCTTTTCTTGCAAGACTTACATTGACATTGTATCCTGAAAGCAACAATAATAGCTCAGATGCCACTAAATGTTTTCTCGTCTCTACACAACAAAGTTGTGAATTAGTTTCCTTCAGTGTTTCTGGTCTCTACAGAACATACCAATTTCCATCACAAGTAATCCACCAAACAACCCTCTAAAGATGACATTACAGTATGAACCAGACTAAAAGTCAATTGTCCATGCACCAACAATAGATTAAAAAGAGCAGCTACAACTTGTAAATATACACAATAGCCAGTCAAATTCCATAACATTTAATGCTAGTCCCTCCCACAGGTCAATTTTCATGTGCAGTGCATGAACCAAAAGAAAAAAAAAGAAAGGCACTACTGCAAGAAAAAATAACCACTCATACACAAATAGTTTTTCTCTCTTTCTGAGCAGTTGACTTCATGAATATTGGTTGGGTTGAACAAATAAAACACATAAAATAAGACAGTACTGGGAATCAAGCAAGCTTACAGAAAATGTAATCTGAAGATTCACTATAAGATATTCGAAATACTTACATGTGCTTCTCAGGTAAATACAATGCCTCCATTCCATTGCAGCACACGGGTACCATCTCAGGCAATTTTTCCTTTGAAGTGCTAGCACATCTGTGCAGAGACACGTTAGAAATGCTTATTTATTCTAGCAGCCAATAAGCATCCATAGGTTGGCAGGAAAAAAAACGTACTCTGAACTTTTGGGCATGTCCATTTGTACAACTGTAGGTACAATCTTGCGTTTTGATTTGCAATCTGGACAGAAATACTCGGTATTTTCTAAATCCTACAAAATAATTGTAAGTCAGTGAAGCCTATCTATAGAGGTATCACATACAGAAATCAGCAACAGGACTTAGATATTAACACCAAAAAAGTTGAATTAAACAACCTCCATGTTGCTGCATGCCTGGTCACATTCTACATGAACCCAAATCTGGCACTCATCGCAACAAACCTGCCAAGAAGTGCATCACAGTTCAGTGCCAAGAACAATCAAGTGAGCATATTTTCCCTCCCAAAAGTAAACATATTATAAACAAAGAATGTATTGTTGGCTCTTACCCAATTTCCACCATCTGTGTGGTGCCAAATTTTCTTGCAAATGCCACAGTATTGCTTTGATTGTAACAGCTGCAGCATGATAATGTTTACAAGTAAGGTACCAAAATAAAATAAACAAGTTAATGGAAAACCAAAAAAAAAAGAATATTTATATCACAAGTTATTAGCCAAACACGTGCCTTTTCACAATGCCTACAGAGTAACTGTTCCCCGATTTGCTTCTTTTTCTTTGAAATCTTGGATGGAAGGCAATTACCACAACTACCACAGCATGTTGAGGATTTACCAGCAACCTGCAATACAGTAGATTATATTGCACCAGCCTGTAATAAATGAAAGTCACAGCTCAAATTTTACAACTTCACCGCATACCAGAGTCTCAGATTGACACTCTTGCTCATTATTAGAACCAGTCATTTCCTGTACGCCATCAGGGACAGACTGCTCATTGACAGATTTCTCCAGTGAGCACCCCACATCCGTCTGGAGCTCAAAAAAACCACGCTCAGCAAGGAAAGCCTCCTCAATTGCTGCACGGAATTTGCTTGGCTTGACCTTATACATAGGTTGCCCCTGAAACCTGACAGAAGAGAGAAACCTCAGGCAGAGCACAAAGCAAAGAATGTTTGTTGACCTCCCCATGTCAGAAGTTTACCTGTCTAGGTAGTCCACAAAGGGAAATATCATCCCCTGCTTAACCCATCCATAGTCCTGCAAAGAAATGTGGTAATGTGAGCCTACATGATAACATGAATCAAAAACAGAAAAATAACTGTTTGATCCCTGGCCTCGCATATACTGCCCTGTTTCAGCTGCATATCGTGCAAGTGTATTAATTGAGGCAGTATTCGCAGGCATTACATGTATCATTGATGTATCATTGTTTAAGCTGCGAGTTTCATGACCCATAGAGATGACAAAGAAAGAACACCAGGTTATGGTTAAGGAGGAAATTGTGATTAGTTACCCTGCCATGGCCGCCAGCAGAGTACCCAAAGAACATGACGCAGATGGCACCAGGAATGCAGGAGTTGAGCACGACTTCCGGTGCGTGCAGCAGCGGGTCGATCACTAGCGCAGGCCATGCTGGGCACTTCTTCCCTGACTTCGCCCACACAACATCCCCAAGCACGAAATCCTCCGGCCAAAAGAAATCCTCCCTCTTCTCGCCGCCCTCCTTCCTCGGCTTGCCCTCCACCACCACGGGGCTCCCCTCCAGCCCGCCATTCCCGCCGGCATTGCTCACGGACGTGACCACACTGCCGCTGGCCCCCCCGGAGCTGCTGCTCCTGCTGATATTCCGGCACGCGCGGTACAGCTGCTCCTCTGTCTGCGCCGGCGGGCCCTCGTCAGTCCACACCACGGTCTCCACGGCCCCAAAAACTGCACCTTTCGCCGCGACGGCGTGCACCTCCACCTCGTACACCTTCCCGTCCCCCCCATCACCGCCCACCTCCGCCGTGGCCGCGCAAGCCTTCTTCGCGGGCGGCGCCAGCAACGAGTCCCTGAACCGCGAAGGGAGCAAGCGCTCGCGTCGGCGCTTGGCTGGCGGCATGCTCTCGGCGGCGGGCTCCCCCTCGCCGGGGACGTCAGCGGTGCAGCGCTTGAGCGGGATGCGGGACGCGAGCATCGCACCACCCACCACACCACCGGCGGCGGCGGCTAGGGCATGCGGGCGCACGCGGCAACCAAGAACCCACCCCAAATCCAGCAGCCGGCGGAAATCGGGGGCGCGAGCCTAGGGTTCCCGGCTCCGAGGCCAGCGCCGGGGTGCTGGGATTTAAGCCCAAGTTAGGGATTGGAGTATTGGAACCCAATGGATTGGGCAATTGGGGTTGGGGCGGCGCGCGCGGACGCGGGGGTCGGAAAATTTTCGGGCTCCCTACCCTCCCTCCGCGCGTCCGAGTCCGAGGGATTGGGATCGGGGGACGTGTGTGCGGGGGTTCTGATTTGAACGAAATTTTTCCGGACGCGATGGTCGAGGCGAAGGAGGTGGGGCGGGGAAGACGACTCGAGCTCGGCTCGGCTCGACGTCGCGGGGTGACGAGGCGCGGCCAGGTGGGGGCGGCGCGAGCGAGCTGGGAGCTGGGAGTGGGAGTGGATGGAGGGAGGTTTTCGCGCGGATCTGGATCTCCAGCCTCCAGGGGGGGGCTCCGTGCCTCTGTTCCGTGGGTGCTCTGCTCGTGCCACTGGGCTTTCGGTTTCGGGGGGTTTCGGATGCCGGCGCGGACATATGCTCACGTCAGACGGTCCGAGGTATACGCTTCGCGCGCTAGCGAGAGCGCCCGATGCATAGAAGTATAGAACATGCGGAAGATCCGTTTCCCGTCACGGTGGAGTTCCCCAGTTTGTGTCAAACTATCCGACGCGACGCGACGCGACGCGACGATTTCAGCACGCGTCCCCGGTGTCGTCGTGGCTATGCACAGCCAGGGTGGTGGTCTGTGATGGTGGCCGGTGGTGGCTGGCTTACTGGAAGAGAGGAAGGAAGGAGAAGGAAGGATTTATAATTTTGGTTTGAAAATTTATAAAAAGAGGTAGGGATTACACGAATCTCAGCGCACGACCATCGGCTCGAGATAACCGAGGGGAACTCTATAGGGGACGGAAAGTCATGCTCTAAAGTCTAAACATATACAAGTACAAGCCGTTTATAAGTTTAGGAGTGGTTTAGACTTTTATAAGTTTAAACCTAGTTAAATTGAAAAGCTACACATTGGCGCTTTTAAAAACTAACTTTTTACTATGAAGTCGTATCTAAAAACTCTTTAAAATGAAATAAATAAAGTGGATTAGTTCCTTTTTTATAAAAAAAAGAATTAGCTTTGAGAAGTATATTTAGTGTCTCTGTAGTCTCAATTTAAATTCAGCTTTGCTGGTTTGTTCATTGAGTTTAGACACTCCAAATATGATATTGACTTCTATACATTGTCTGTCGAAAATATCATGTTTGATCACTACATGAATTTTTTATGAGTGAAAATTCTTTAGGAGAGCCATTTCATCTTTAAACATTCTTGTTGTAGGCCTAGATCACTTGCACCCTTCGGCATAACATGTGGAGGGTAATACCCTGGCGAAGGGTATTTGTAAGACGAGTCATGGACCCGGACCAACTTCACCCTCTGCTTGGCTATGCGGAGAGGGTTGTCCCAACATGTGGTGTCCTTGAGATTCTCCTATAACCGTTGTTTCTTTGTTGTGCATATTTAACCTATTTTAGAACTGATAAGTTTGCAAATGGCACTCTACGATTCAAGTGAGCTGAAGGTCACTCATGAAGTCTTAACTCGAAGCTTAATCATAGTGCAGAGATATATGCCTGCACAATGAAGATTTCCTTCTCCAAGAGCTCGAGAGATGTGATGGTTACGCAAGTGGTTAGGACAGTTGTTATAGCTCCAGTAATTCTTCTTTTCGTCCTAGTCCTCGTTATAGAAGGTAGTTGTATTCATTTAATCACGCAGGTAAACTTGTCTTTTTTACCTCTCAGCCCTATGATTCAAAGATGTAGTATTGAATTTCTTTTCCCTTTATTAGTTTCCATGAAGTTTCTCGTAATAAGTTTTGAATGAAGCAATATCGTAGTGTAGTATGCGTGTGCAGTGTACTTTTTTCTTCAATCTTTTTTCCATTGGTTTTTTTGATGAAGTTTTCAATGAGACATTGACATATCACGGTTTGAGTGTTGTAAGTTGTAACCCTAGGCGATTATGGGCTAGCAAGCCCATCCATATTTGGGTTCCCCTGGGGTTTATTATTGGCAAAAACAAATTATAGCTAGGTTTTATAAAAGAGAGGTCATTGTACGAAAATGAGAACAGATTAATAAATATCACCGTGATTGTTTTTTCTTGTTGGGGCTGTTTGGTTGTGATTGGTTGCCCGCGCTCGCTCTGGAGCTAGGCCCTGCTCATACAAAAACACCGTGCGGGCCTGACTCCAAGGAAAAGGCCGACCTGACCGTTTCCCCCAGCCTGGCCAGCACAACATCTGCCCAGCTGGCGGCGGCGACGGATTCAACGGTGGCGACCCTTGGGACGTTGGATTTGACGACGGCATGTAGGTAACCAAACGCCCACATGTGTGGGCTAGCTCGATGATACAGGGGCTATCAAAGAAGTAACCTTGTGCCGCCATAGCCTGGGGCTATCTCTTTCGGGCTCCGCCCGTCTACAAGGCAACCAAACAAGTTTTTCTTGTTTTTTCTTTATAGCACCAACCTCTCCATCAGTCACTGTCCAGTCCAGTGGAAGAAAATTTGGTGCGAGGGTGAAGCAAACATCCCTATTTACAGCACCTCCTGGATTGATTCCACGTGTCCCTCTTTGCACCAATCCTAAAGCAAGCCAAACCTCCACCTTTTCCTTCACCCCTGTCCCAGCCTCTGCCTTTGTTGCACGCATCGGAGTAAAAAAAGGCGGGGCAGCAGCCGCGGCGGCACGCGCAGGGAGAAGAAAAGGTGAGGCTGCTGCCCAGGTCCATCGCCCCCACCTGCGTTGCTGCCCAGGTCCCCCGACGAGCACTACTTCCCCGCCTTCAGCTCCATCTAGGGAGAAAGATATGTGGTATCCTTGTTTGATTCAAACCTAGAGGGAGTTTGATCCATGGAGGATTCAGCAGCCGGCATTGAGTTTGATCGACATGCAGTGTGCTCTAGATGATGACCGATGATCAGCATGCTAGGGTTCACCGATGCATAGATTTCTCATCCACTAAGATTGTCGGGGATAAAATTACGGCCCATTGCCATGGCCCACTCCCTGACGGCCCAATCTAACAGCCTACCAGGGCCTAGCTCCCTGGAAGGTTCTATCTGGCCCATGCACATCCTGCCGAACAGCTTTCTGGCTGGCATGGTGCGTAACAGCCAAGGATTCGTGTTTGAGTCCGTCTCGAACAGGAGTTCTGCACGACTACGTGAAGACCCGGACGTTGGTTTCCTAGATTGGAATAGGAGTCGTGATCCCCAAGAATTGGAGTATACATTATCTACCTTGGGATGTATTTGGCATGTACGAATTCATTATGGTCTCGTAGTTAGCCCGGCCCGATTATCCCTCGGTAGGTCGGTTCATCTACACTATATAAACAGGACCCCTACGGCGTGTAGAGGGGGCAAGAGATTTCGCATTGTCGCATATTGCTCTCTTGTACACACATAATCTCGCCGAGACTTGTTCGTCTCGCCGGGTTCCACCTTGTAATCCTCTTTGATATAAGAAAGGCTGGACGTAGGGCTATTATCTTTTCCCGAGAGGCCTGAACCAGGGTAAAAACCCCGTGTCTCCCTGTTGCTTGTTGATCGCTGTTTGTGCTGCTTGGCAGGTCTTCTATCTCCCCTTTCTCAAGAACCTTAGTTGACTTGAGATCGATATCTCAACCGTCAACAGAGATGGTCTCACCAATTGAGGTAATCACCATTTAAAATATTGATTTTCAATGTGCATAATTCTTTAGACTTTTTTATCGGAAGACCAATTTATTGAATTTTCATGTAAACTGCAGGCGGACAATGCACATGCTGATACTCCGCTTGTTCCTCAAGTTGGAATGGTTTTTGAATCTGAGCATGATGTGTATACATGGTATAACACGTATGCTATAAATACTGGGTTTAGTATCAGGAAGAGCGTAACAAGACGGCGGCCCGATAAAACAATATATTAGAAGCATATAGTTTGTAGCAATGCCAGAGAGCGAGATAGGAACTCACCCAATGAGACTGCTACTACTAGGACCGGTTGCGATGCTCGTGTTCAATTCAGCATTTCTCGAGAGGGTATTTGGAAGGTGCAAAAGGTTGTACTCAAGCACAATCACTATCTTGCTAGTCCAAACAAGGCACACATGCTGAGGTCACAACGACATATTGAAGATGTTGATAAACAACTAATTAGTCAAATACGAGAAGCCGGAATGACGCCATCACAAGTGTATGAGTTTTTTAAGCAGTGGTATGGAGGAGCGGAGAAGGTACCCTTCTCAAAGATGGATTCTAATAATCAGATTAGTCGTGAGCGTAGAAAGTATTTGGCATGCAATGATGCCCAAACGCTGTTGGAATACTTGAAAAAGAAGCAGTCTGAGGATCCCTCTTTTTACTATGCCATACAGTTAGATGCAGAGAATGGTCAGATAGCAAATTTCTTTTGGGCAGATGGTCAATCAACCATGGATTATGCATGCCTTGGCGATATTCTGTCATTCGACACCACGTTTCAAACTAACACCTTTTGCCCTACTTCTTGGAACCAATCATCATAAGCAGACAATTCTTTTTGGGGCTGCACTATTATACAATGAAACCATTGCGTCATTTGTTTGACTGTTTGAATCATTCTTAGATGCAATGTCCAGTAAACATCCTGGCACAATCTTCACAGATCAAGATGCTGCCATGTCAGTAGCAATTAGCATCGTATTCCTGAACACAAGACATCGCCTTTGCTTGTGGCATATTTATCAGAATGCTGCTAAACATCTTAGCCATGTAATACATGATCATCATCGCTTTCTTGCTGATTTTAAGAAATGTGTCTATGAAGAAAGGTCAGAAGCACACTTCTACAAGTTATGGCAAGAATTGTTGAGTTGTTATAAACTTGAGGAGAACACATGGCTGAAAAACCTACATGATTTGCGAGCAAAGTGGGCTACCGTGTTTCGTGACTTTTTTACTGCTGATATGACCTCAACTCAAAGGAGTGAAGGTATGAACAATGTTTTCAAAAAAAAGGTTTCGTCTGTTAGCAGAATGTGAGAAATGTGCCGTTAGTCTGCGGGAAAATGAATTGGATGCAGATTACAAGTCACGACACTCTAATCCGGTTACTTGCAACCAGAATTTACCTATGCCAAGGACTGCAGCTGAATCTTATACAAGAAGGCTTTATTCAGAGTTTGAGCAGCAATTCAATGAGCAGTTTACTTTGCCATTCAACTTATTACAATCTGAGGGCACAATCATGACTTACAAGGTTATGTTTATGGATTTTCAATATGAAGCAATGGTTGTTTTTAACTCTACTAATATGACCGTCACATGCTTTTGCAGGAAGTATGAAACTATTGGTATGTAACTTTATTGCAGGAAATATAAACTATTTGACAAACCACATGGTTTACAAAATTAATTCGCATATCTTGCAGGTCTACTATGCAAGCATGCCCTTCGTGTCTTTAATATCAATGCTGTTTTTGTTTTGCTAAGTCATTATGTATTGAATATGTGGACAAAATATGCAAAGAGATAATTTTTTTCAGAGAAACATGCACGTGGTGAGGAAACTTTGAAAGCACATGCTGCCAGTATCTCTCGAAAGGCAACATCTATTGCATTGAAGTGTTCAGTTTCAAAAGAACTTCTTGATGATTTGGAGAAGGCCATAGACAAGTTGAACTTGGAAGCGGATAATTCACTAAGCCACAAATCTTCTGCGGTTTCTCATAGTCATGATGAATGTGGTGGAAACATATTAAGTGGTAAAATATCATTTACAGTCCCTGAAATCGTCAAAGGAGCAAAGAGAAGAAGATCAAGGAATGTAGTTGAAAAAAGTAAAAGTAAGAATACAAAGAACAAGAAAAAAAGTACTGCTGGACAACTTAAACTAAGTGACATGTATTTGTATTTTTTAGTCTCTTCATAATGTGCAAAATTTGTAGGGCAAGATCAAGAGAATGCAGTGCAAAGTACTCATGAGGGTTCTTCATCAATGCTTGCTCCTTCAACGATGAGTGCCCCCTTAATCCAAGGAGAGTATATAAGTTTGTTACTTGGAGAATTTATACAATAGGATTCTTCATCAAGAAAGCATGCTCTTTTGTATTTAGTAGGCAAGCATGCTCATTTATCCAGAAGCATGCTCTTTTGTATGTAGTAGGCAAGCATGCTCTTTTGTATTTATATAGTAGGGTTCATCTAGATGCATGCTCTTTTGTATGTAGTAGCAAGCATGCTCTTTTGTATTTATATGGTTGGGTTCATCCAGAAGCATGCTCTTTTGAACTGAGCACTTGACAATGCTTTATATTGGAGCTTGCATAGCCTTCTATTGGGATTCCAAAGTTGTAATACTGCTGCACTTTGATGCCTGTTATAAAAAGTTCATGCCTCAAACTTAGCTCAATTAATGTGTTTTGGTTCAATTTCAAAGGAATGTATATATGGATTCCCTGCTTGCAATGAATGTTAGGTTCTTGACACAATCTTGATGCCATTTCTTCAATTTGAAGATGAATTTGGCACTTAGGTCCATAAATGCATACACTTCAATTTGGTTTCATCTAGGTTAATGCAATAGTAGGTTTCATGGTTTCAAATATGCATTTTTTTTTACAGTTGTACTTAACTTGATGCCACTAGAAAAAGCATTTTGCATAAGTTATACTTTCATCTAGCAGAGAGAGATATAAAGCAATACTGTAGACCATCAAAAACTTTCAATCCTGATTTGAATATGAACATGAATGCAACTTATAATTTATGAAGCTCATCCATTGACAAAATGATGTATACAATCACACAACATATCTGAATCCAGTTGTCAGATTTACAAATTATCTTCTCAAGTCACCACAGTGAGTCAGTTAGCTCAGTGGCGTCTATTTACAATCCACTAGGGACGGCAGCTCGAGTGGGCATAGCCCAGCACCTAGAAGCATATAGTTTGTTGCTTGTTTTGAAAAATCCATGCCTCAAACTCAGCTCAATTAATGTGGTTTGGTTTAATTTCAAAGGAATGTATATATGGCTTCCATGCTTGCAATGAACTAGCAAGGTTCTTGCTTTCAAATACCATACTTCAGTAAAAATCCAGAAATTGACATAGGCCATCAATACTTCAATTACATGGGTCACATGATTACAAACATCACAAAGCTGAAAATTCCCTATTTACTTGTTCACTCTAGGCTTAAGAAATAATCTGGAGCACATGCCTTCAGCCAAGGACAAATCACTTAATTAAATACAAAAGTATTTCTAATTACATGGGTCACTTGATTACAAGCATCAGAAATCATAAATCTGAATACAAATCACATTTCAATTCCATACAACATGAGGAATTGCTTCTGCTGGAAGCTGAAGAATTACTTCTGCTGCAACTTCAGATTCCAAGCTCAGATTCCGATGACATGATCAGAGTCACACACAAAGAATAAAAACTCAAAAAAAGAATCAAGTGACTGATGCTCCGATCTGTAATCCCTTTCTTCACAGGCTCTGGAGGGCGTAGACAACGATCGCAGCATGGCCAGCTTGCTTGATCCTTCACTAGCGGCTCACGGAGAGAACGAGCTGGAGATCATCTGCCAGGTGATCCAAGTCTACATCCACAGTGACTTGAAGAAACCGAGTATTAGGGAGATCACCGCGACGCTGAGGGAAACCATAGCCATCTCGTCGGATGCCGCGACGTCGCGGCTGTCCCCGGCGCGCGTGGTGGAGGAGCTGCGGCAGCGCCTGGTCGCCGGCGTAGAGGAGGAGGCGGCCGCCGCGCTCCGGACTGTGTTGACGACGAGGGAGGCGGACGCACCCTCAGGCGGCGGCAGCAGAGAAGGGCGACGCGCCCCCCGGCGGGGGGGGGGGGGGGGGGGGGGGGGGGGAGTTGAGGGAAGCGCTAAAGTATTCAGGGGAGGAGGCGCACAGGAGGCCAGTAGCCCAGGACAGGGGCCAATCCCTTGCTTTGAGATCGATGCGAAGAGAGGGCACGTGGACTCAATCCAGAAGGTGCTCTATAGCTGGCGCGTTGCTTCACCATTCCACAAATTTTTCTTCCCCAGTCCAAGGCCATGTCTTCCACAATTCCACTTGTACTTGCCGGCAAAATTGATTATTTGCCCCAAAGTTGAGCTGCCCTTGATTATTTGCCCAAAGTCAAGCTGCCCTTTATTATTTGCCCCACTTACACCTAGCTGTGAGTGTCTAGTTTCCAGGGGTTATTTGCAAAATAATCAAACCTCTCCATCTCTAATCTCTCTCTCTCTCTCCTGCACGTTCTCTCTCCCTCTAATCTCTCTCTCTCCTGTCATGTCTTCCTTTCTTCCTTGAAGTCCCAGAGTTGCAGCCTTCATTCTGGCGTGTTGGCCGTCGCCGGAGCAGCAGCAGCGCCTCCAAGAAAGAACGGCAGGCCGGCGACATCACCCGGAGCAGTGAACCTCTGGATCAGGCACGAGTGCTGAGGCGGCGGCCACAGCGGCGCGACGGCGGCATTGGACTGAAGTGTGCCCCGGTCGAAGGCGACCGCGAGATGCTGCTGCTCTTGGGAGAAGGCGAGGTGGGGCATCATCTCGAAGGACATGGGCGCGATGTGCGAGCTCTGGGCGGCGTAGTAGGCAAGCGTCGGCTGCTGCTGCTGCTGCATTGGCTTGTCGTCGTTGGAGGAGCAGTGCAGGAGCTCGGCGAGGGCGCCATTAGCGCCGCCGTTGTAGGCGTTGGCTTGGTGAGCAGTGGCGGTGGCCGTGGCAAGGCCGTTGTCGGCTGAGGCGTTGGCGAGCGAGAGCACGGAGCTCCTGCTGGTCTCCGAGGTGCTGACCTCGGCGTCGTCGCGGGGACCAGTGCGGCTGTGGGAAGGAGCTGGCTCCCAGACGGCGGGAGAGGACTAGGGAGCCGGCGGCGGGAGGAACCAGGGCACCGCGGGAGGGGAGATGGAGAGGTTTGATTATTTAGATTCAGCGGTGGCGACCCTCGGGTAGGGGTAGATTCGAGTCAATCCTGAGCGAGCTTAGGCTGTCAAAACTCGAGCTCGGTTAGGCTCGAGCTCGGCTCGGGCTCGGCTTGAACTAGCATCGAGCTTAGGGTTAAGCTCGATATCGAGCTCGATAAAAGCTCGGTTAGGCTCGAGATCGGCTCGGTTGAGCTCGAATGAAGGGATTTGTGCCGTTTTAAGGAGAAGATAAGACTATATGAGCTCGGTTGGGCTCAATTTCAAGCTCGAGCTCAGCTTGAATTGATTTAAAAATTAGATTTAAAGAGAGAAATATGCTATGCAATGATAATTATTCAGACTCGGTTGGGCTCGACTAAGACTTGGGATCGAGCTCGAGCTCAGCTCGAATAGACTCGAGCTCGGGACCAGGCTCGAGATCGGCTCGTTTGGCATTCGAGCTTGATCCGAACTCGATCCGAGCTCGAGTAGGTCATCGGGCCCAAGATTTTGTCCAGCCCTACCCTCGGGACGCTGGATTCGATGGCGGCATTTAGGTAAGAGCATCCGCATCTCACCCCTTAAATGCACCTCTATTTCAAAAATTTTCAAATGCAGCAGGAGGGAACTTAATGCATGTGAGAGGGAATTTGCACTGTAGCGATTACTGTAGCAGTTACTGTAGCGATAGAGGGAAATTTGGAGGCCCTGCTGGGGATGCTCTAACCATGATACAAGGGCTATCAGTCAAGGTGCCCTGCACAGCCATAGCCTGGGGCTATCTCTTCCGGGCTCCGCCCGTCAACCAAACAAGTTTTTTCTTGCTCTCTATTTATCAGTCACCGTCCAGTCCAATGCCATGTCTTCCACAGTTCCACTTGTACTTGCCTGAGCACCAAGAAAGAAAAACTCCTCAAACCCCACCAGCCCACCACCGCCGAACAACAGATCTTCCCCCCAAATCGTCAAATCCCCACCGCCGCCGCAAACCCCGAGCGGATCGCTTCGCGCCGCATCCATGGAGGACGTCGTCACCGACGTGCCGCCGCCGTCCCGCTTCTCCCCCGACGACCTCGACAACTTCGCCGTTCCCCCGCAGCTGCCCACCCCCATCCTCGTCGCCGCCCCTAACCCTAGCCCCGCCCCGCGCCTCCTCATCGCCCTCATCTCCCCCACCTCCCTCGCCCTCCTCCCCTCTGCGACCCCGCTCCACGCCTCCCTCCTCCTCCCCGACCTTCCCCTGCGCCAGTCCCAGCCGCCCGTCCGCGTCTACCTCCCCCACCCCACCGGCGCCCACCTCGCCGCCGCGCACGTCGCCGTCCCCGCCCACCGCGCGCGCGCAGCCGCCAAGAGCCTCGTCTCCGCGCTCCGGCCGGAGGAGGTGCTGGTCCTCGACGCGGTGCGGAGCGGCGCGTACAGGGGCAGGCTCGCCGCGGACGAGCCGGTGGAGAGGAAGCTGGAGACCAGGGCGGCGCGGCGGCTGGGAGGGGTGGGCGCGGCCAGAGGCGTGGCGGCGCCGGCGCCGCCGGGGAGCGTGGTGGACGGGCTCGGCGCGGCGATGATGGTGGAATGCGAGATGCGGGGGAAGGCGGCGAGCATGGTGGTGACGTGGCCGGCCGGCGCGCGGCCATCGGAGTTCGGGGTCATGCGGCGCGTGGCGGCGGAGCTCGGCGTCGACCTGTCGAAGGCCGCGGCGAGGGTCTCAGGCCGGACCGAGTTGGATGCGCTTTACACTTGACATTTCTTCGTTCACAAATCACACTCCGGCGAGGGTAACATATGAGTCGTGTATTTGTCTATTTGAGTATGGATATTGAAAAATTTGAGATAAATCAGGATTCAGAAGAGTGTTTTCTGCAAGAATTCTTCAAACTCAACTCAAAGCGATTTATGTCATTACAATCATCAGTACTACATTTGTGTGGTTGCTGTGCTTGTATAGTCGTATATCTTGTGCCTAATATCAGAAGAAAAATCAGAGAAGTCCAGCAAGTGAACCAACGTTTGATCTCCCTAATCACAAGTCTAACTATGAAGAGAAACTAGTAATAAACTGGTTTCATCTAATTCAAATTCGAATATTTAAATCCTGGATTACATTTTTTGGACTGTTACTTTCAATTGGCAACCGGCGAGACGTGCGGACTAGGGAATAAAATGTTTATGTTTGCACACGCAAATACACATAGAATGGCAGAAAGAAAAAAAAAGAAAAAAGGAAAGATTGGCAAAATCCTCCACGACCGTCATATGTAAAGAACTCGACCCCTAAAAACCTTTCTCCGGAACAAAAGGAAACAAACGCCAGAGCAAGGCAAACCTAGTCGCTACAGAAAAACGAAATAGCAGGTTGCTAATGCCATGTTCAAAACTTTTTAAAAGAAAATAGAAAATACCAAAAGATCTTCACATAGAGAAAACAATTTTTATTTATTTATGCGGCCACTCCGGCATAACAAGAAGGGGGCACGGAGAATGCTGCCATTCTCCAAGAGAAACATGGATGACGGAGAGACAAAAGGTTAAATGCAAGGGTAAACTGGCCAAAGGGGATGCGATATTTATTGGGCAAATAAATAGAATTAATTGTTTTTTAAGTACTCCCAGGAGAGCAAGGTATCCGGCTTAAATTAACCCTACAATCTGGCAGGACATCTTCACATGCCTGAGAACTAGAGACAAAAGCAGCATCAGAAATGACACCACAAAACTGCTCTTTCGCAACATCCGTATGACTCGCGTCGTGAGGAAGGTCCCCCTCATTGTTATTCAGATCCTGTAGCTCTTCAGTATAACAAGCATGACCCTGGCGATGGTCAATTTTGAGGCTTTTGTCTCCGATATTTGAGTCATCTCTGTTGCTACAAACATTTGCCAACCCAGATTCACCATGTATGTTTAAATCCGCCTCATCATGAGGTCGGTCGTTATTTTTTACTTCATTGCACATAGTATGAGGCAGTGACTGAACTTCCTGGGCAGTAACATTTACACCCCCCACCATGTCCTCAGAAGCCTCTTCAAGGACCTTCTCAATTTCTGGATGTGAGCTTGATGCAGGAATTTTGGACTTCATAGATCCTGTAGTCGATCTATAGAGAGCCATGGCATTCTGTATAAATTAAAACAAATTGATAATTATCAGTTTATCACAGGTCCAACATGGATTAATCAGTAATGCTTTCAAATTTCAAAGATTGCTATATTTTTGGCAGTGTGGAGGCCTGGAGGAAAATCACCAAAGTACATAAACATATCATAGCAATAGGTGCAGTATTAAAAAGGCTCCGACTTTAAAAATTTCAAAAGCGATAAATTCTTCATACTTAGCATGCTTTTATTGTATTGAAAATTTACTTCCCAGATTTATAACATTCCTATACTGCATACTGCATTCAATAAAGTGTGTGTGTGTGTCTAAAAAAAACTCACAGAATGTAATGTTATGAATACACTGTACCAAGAAAGAAATAACATCTCCGAAACTCGCTCTTATCCTATCCCACTGGTTGTAAGAATTCATACATAGGGCTCCCTAAAGTTAGTCAAAAGCATTTGCTACACACCCATGATTAAAAATTTTAAATTTAACTGCAAAACCAAGACATTAAAACAATGACAATGAGTTGCGATACATAACAATAGTTTTCAAGCCAAACAATGAAACGAGTCAAACAATAAAGCCAGCTATGACTTTTCAAAGTTCCAGGGTGGTACAGCCATACAAGAAGAAGGCACTCAATACACCCAGAGGAACTTTCAAAGCTTATGAGCCATATATTTTTGCCAAAAAAAGTCCCATGATTCACAGAAGAGATGGTTTTGTGTGGCCTACAGCTTAAAAGCCATATAACTCGAAGAAAAAGGCTCTACTCAAAAACTTTGTATGGCTTTGCAAATGCAACAGACAAAAAATTTAAATGTCATTTGCAAATGCAATACATAATGAACAACCGCATCGTCGACGTCGGCACATGTGAGGATGTTGACCTAAAGGACTAAAATTGGAAATTGTTTTACAAAAAATCATGGATGTACCTCAAATATAGAAGTTGACTTCCCAGGAAAAATAGATTTTATCATGTATTCTGAACCTTTCGATTGGCATTCATGCTTAAGTTTTTTATCCTGTAAAAGAGCATAGAGTAAGTAATAGACAAAAAGACACTTTTAACAATATATTAAACATTTACATTATAAATACCTGTAAGCTCCGAAGCATATCAAGCTTATATGATCCAACTAGGTTCAATGTTCCCACCATTGTAACACATTTTTTATACAATTCTGGTGAAGTAAGACTTTTAGAGATGTCAAGCCTCTTAAAGTACCTAGAGCAAAATTTAGAATTATCCTCCTTCACATTAAAAGGCCTAGGTTTTCTCTCAGATTTACATTTTGAAGTCTGCAAATCAACTTTTCCAGTCTCGACAAACATTTTCGTCTCAGAACACTTTGTCATAGATTGTTCACTTTGAATTTGATTAGAAAATTGCACTGGTGAAGGATTATCAGATGTACCAAATAATACCTTTGATTGCTGTTCTAATTGAAGATCATTATTTCTTATCAGTTCTTTCCTATCATATCCATGTGAGTGCTCTTCAAATATATTTTCGCTTACATCCCAACCTGGTAATCTAGGAGGATATGGATCTTCATGATGATTATACCATGGAAATTGTTGTCCATGATTAGAATAAACTTCACGATTAGAATAACCTTCCACAGAAGGAAGCATTCCAAAGAAGGGATGAGGAAAGTGAGGCATAATAACTGGATGAAAACCAGGAGGTGGAGGCCCAGACTGGAAAGGAACGAAACCATTAGGTACTGGTGAAGGTAAAGACGGAGGATTATTCCAAAAATTACCATGCCCATGTTCTCTTGCATTATCAAGAGTACCACTTCTTCTAGAGCGACTGTTTGATCTATGTTCTCTTGGTGATTCATTTTTATAGTTCTCAGAAGCTTGACGATTTAATGGTAAATCATAGTGTCTAGCATTAACTTTCTTTAGTGAGTCATCCGTACCATGACTACGACGCATATTGTTTCTATTCAAAACTTGCCGATCACTAGCTGATGGTGATTTGTCAACACGGACCGGCCAGCTATCAGATCTTAAACTCCTGCTATCTTTTGAGGCAAGTGAGTATTCATTTATGCTTATATCGGTTTTAATTTGACCGTCAAGAAATTGAGGGTCAAATGTTCGTCTATGTTTCCCAGCAGCACCCTTGTATTCCTTAGGTGAGGAATCCTCTTGTTTTGAAAAATTCCTGAAATAAAAAAATAATATGATGAAATTCCAAACGATCACATATGAGTGAAATATAACCATTTCAAAGTAATGGGGAATGACTTGGAACTTCACAAGCGCATTCCCATATATGAAGAAGTGATGAGAGGTGCACACATTTACTATATTGTCCAATTTTGTTAAACAAAGTGGTTGCAAATGAATAGAAAAAATAAAAAAACATGTATTCGACTAGTAAAGTAGTGTCTAACAAAAAAGTATTCCACCTCCAGTAAGACAGCTTTCATCAACTTAGCTTAACTCACTAATCTTCATATGATCTATTATAATCCATCTCTATATATAATAAGGTGGTAATTTTTTCATTCTTTCTATTCTGATTTAGATCATTTTGTTACATGAACTGTTCAAAATAATATTCCTATGTTTGTGTAATTTCCAGCAAAACAGAACACATTCATTTGAATGCAGTAGGATCTGAAGGCATAAGACTAGTTTAATTGCAGTATAATATTGTATGCAAAGAAGAATGCAGCTAACAATGGAAGAAAATACCTGCTTTGCTCCCTCACAAGATATGTGCTCGATCTAGTGGGGCTCTTTTTCTCATAATCCCTCCTCCGAGAATCAACCTTCTCTTGTATAACATATTCCCGTCTACGATCCACACTAGATACAAATGAACCAACTTCTGAGTTGCGTCTAGTAGCATCACCATGTTCTTTTGTATTCCTAGATTCGACAACACCATCATTAACACTTTCCTCGTATAACCTCTTCTTTCCTTTGTTATCATCTCTATACTTAGAGCTTCTATGATCAGCAGTATAAGTATCACCCTCAATGTCATGTGGTCTATTTTTATTTTGCCTGCTCCCCGAGTAATTATGTTCTTCCTTGTAGTGCTTTTCTAAAGATCTGCCCCCAGTATTGTCCTTTGAAGATCGCACATCCCATGATCTACCATCTTGATGCCTATGGTTTCTATATATATTATCTTGGTGATTCTCTCTTGGGCAGTCATCAGATCTTTCATTCCTATACTTCTCTATGTATCTAGATCTTTTCCCTTTGTATTTTCCATCCCTGTGTATATCTTCATTTCGAGACCTTTCCTCTTTGTACATTTCCTCTTCTTTATGCCTATCATCTTTATATTTATTATCTCTATGTTTTTCCTGGGGTTTGGATCTTCCAAATTTATATTCCCCATCTCTACGTTTTTCAACACTTCTAGACATTTCATCTTTTAACTTTTCATCTCTGTGATCATCCCTAGAAATGATTTGCCTGTCCTTGCTGCCACATTGTGATTCATCTTTTCCTGCAGCATGATCCTTTGTTTGCATGTGTCTCCCATTGTTCTGTAACTCACGATCATGCAACTCAAGTTGAGATTTATGGTCTCCTAATACAAAATAAAAGCAAATGCAAAATTAATATAAATGTAAAATATCTCACATCTCTCTTAAATCAGCGTAAAAAAATTGCAATCCTAAGAACAAAAGATGATACTTTTTTGGAGCAAACAGAAGATGATAATTAAGTACCACTAGTTTGGATTTGGTAGGATAATTAAACAATGGCATATAAGGTTAAAAAAAAAGACAAAATGAATTAGATTTAAACAATAAACAATTGCACGACAATCTCCTCTCATTAAATACTAAAATGAATGCAGTGGAAGTTCCAAGAGCAGAATGGCACAAATAACCATAAGACAGCCATACATTTATGCGGTATTGCAGCATATTATTTAGCGCTGATAAAAATGGTGTAGTAAACAGAAAACAAAAGTACAACACCATATTACACAAGTCAATTAGACCTTTCTAAGTATAAACTCTCTGCTTGTTAAGTTACAGAGAAAACACTCATTACAACTCATTATCTAAGCATATTTAACAAAATGATACGACACAAAAAAACATGACAGCTCTAAAAATATAGTTGTGCCCATACGCAGTACCAAAATAACAATACCACCCTCGCTAGTCCCTACAAAGTACAAAAGCATACATCATGTGTGTATAATTTGGATGTCCATATGTCACTGTGCCAATACTTTGTACACTATGCACCAACAAATGACATGTGCATACTTGCTGGTAGTGACCCAGCACAAGCAAGTAAATGGTAGCTTTTATAACTCCTATGCATTCAGTACATTCAGTATCACTATGCAATGTGGATGACTCATGGAGTCATGGGAGACAACATAACTTCTTTTTAAAAATACATGCATGTTACACACTGTTAGGGTAAGAGAGGATGACAATAAAAACATAACAATGATTGTTTCGCAAAATGACATGAAAACCACATTTTCAGGTAAAAAGATAGTATGGATTTCTGGTTAAAAATGAAGACTATAAAATAAAGAAATAAGCAAGTACAAAAGAAGGCTCAAATGACAAATTTTGACTCGACATTCACTAGCCTCTCAGGGTAAAGGGCTTTATTATCATACAGTTGAAACTTACAGAACAAACAACAGTCTCTACACAAGACATATTGATGCCACTATTAGAGAACTATGCCATTGGACCTTCATGAAACTAAAGCTAATTATTTCTCGTATATCAAAACAAACACTAGTCGTTTAGATAGGGACATGTATGATCAAATGAAATCCATGCCATAATAAGTTTATAAATTTTCTGCAGTAAGTTAAATAAAACTAAACAAAAACCCTTCAAATGCTTATAATGTATTATAGTGTCCATTTATAATTAATAGCATCATTTGTAGTTAATACCTACAGAACCATGTAATCTGAGATGTGCCCATGTTCCATATGATGCTTTGTTCAGAATAGTAATTGGCATGTGATATTTCAACATTAATATCTACTGGCAAGTTCATAGCTATGAAAAGCAAGCTAAAAGATATGAACCCAGTTCCATTGTACTTACTCTTCGCCCTATCCCCTTCAGAATCTCGTGATTTCACCTCTTTGTCTCTCATATTAACTTTTGGTGATGCATCATGCTTGCCTTCATCCCCCTTTTCTGCCACATTCTCCCAACTCCTATCCTTCACCGTCTTATGCGGCTGATCCATATTGTCTTCCTTCAGCACCACCATTTGTTTGCTTTCCTTCAACTTCCCTGCTCCCTGCTCCCTCACCACTTCATTCACTTGATGATGCTCAGCATCATCCTCCAATAGTGCCCTGTCTGTCTTCCTTCTGCCAAGCTCATTTGACCTATCAGATTTCTCGACCTTCCTTGCGGACTTTCCCTTCACATTGCCATCTGAATTTCTCGACTTCTTTGAGTAGTAATAACCAGCCCCATCGTCTTCTTCACCGTCACCGTCACCGCCACCGCCACTGCTCCATCTGTCATCCCTAGCGACAGCCTCCTGCTCCTCTCTGCGTTTCCTCTTCTTCTGCCCCTCGGTGGATGAACCAGACGGGTCGCCGACATCAGAATGCTTCGGCAATGCTGAGGACAGCCGTTTCTCCTGCTCCGAGTCCTTGGAGGCCCTAGTAGACCCCTTCTTATCCTCCTGCTCCCGAGCACCCTGGTCCTCGTCGGAGGACGACCCGTCCCACTCCCCCCGGTACCCATCATGCTTCCGGGGCCTGCGCCGCGAGCTCCTCGGCATCCCGGCTTCCAATCCTCAATCCCAACGGCCAAGGGCTCACCGAAACAGCACCAATCCGAGCCTTCTGCCCACGAAATCGAGCCCCTCCTCGCCCCCCAAATCCTCCGCAACCCTGGAACACTACACCGCCGCGGATTCTGATCGACCGCAGGCAAATCCACGAAAACTCCCAGCCACGCCGCAGAATCCGCACAGAATCCACCGAAAAACAACACAGAAAGTCAGAAACAGATGGAAAACTTCGCAGGAACCGGGCGGGATTGAGCGGGGAGGTGGCGGCGGCGGCGATCAGCGAGGGAAAGCGAAGCCTACCAGGATTCTGGGTGAGAATCTCGGAGCGAATCGAATCGAATGCGGTGGAACCATGGGAATATTGTATACGAGGAGCAGTGGTAGGCGGGTAGGCGAAGTCGCGAACAAGGGATTGGGAATTGGAGGAGGGAGAGGGGACGCGATCACGCGAAGACGATCGTGAATTTTCCTTCCGTGGGGAGATTTTTATCATTTTATTTTTCGGGGTTTTTTTCCCCACGGACGGCCGTCGTGTCGGTCGTTGGAGTGACTAAAATACCCTTCGTGCGTCTGTGGAACTGCCGGACTGGCGGTTAAACTCAGGGGTAGTACGGTAACTGCGGCAGAACTGCCACGTCCGACTATTGGGCGTTTTCCCTTGCGGTTAACTTCCTCTGATTTTCGCGCGGATGTTTCACGTGCATACAGTGGAAGCCAGGAGATGTATTAAGTTTGTAACTCTATTGTATATATTATTTTTTTAACAAATACTGCTATAGATTTCGTAATGCTTAACTAGTAGATCTACTTCAAAAAAAAAAAAACTAAGAGATCTATTTCATCTACATTACTATATTTTCTATTTTATTTGTTACGGTACTAAATCGACTGTGACCTATTGAGTTTTGTATATGTTGCCTCATATACTGAAAAATCGATACCCTAAACTATTTAAACTGGACAAATAACTCCCTTTACGTGGTATTACCACATAAACGATACGCATGCGTAATATTTGCCATGTTAGCGAAATATATACTCGACCTTCTACCTCATTTATTTATTTTTTTCTCCTCCTTTTCCATTCTTCAACTCCCTCCCTCTTGTCCACCCATAAGGCCACAGTAACTTGACCTCCATATTCCTCCTCCGGCTTCCTCCTCCTACTCCTCCTTTATCAACCAACTTTTGCCTTCATCCTACAACAAAAGAGCGGGAAGGAGAGTTGCGTCAGCTACAAACCAAGCTAGCCCACAGGCCGCTTGCCTCTCTCTCCGACTTCCTCCTTTATTCCTCCTTCGGCTTCCTCCTCCTACTTCTCCTTTATCAACCAACTTTTGCCTTCATCCTACAACAAAAGAGCGGGAAGGAGAGTTGCGTCAGCTACAAACCAAGCTAGCCCACAGGCCGCTTGCCTCTCTCTCCCTTTCTTGGCCCTCTATCTTCCCCTCAGCCCATTCCCCGTATCTCCATCTTCAATTTTCCAGATTTTACAAGGAATAATAGATCTTCGTCTTTTTGTTGTAATTCCTTCATTCAAATCTGCCCAGTTTCTAATTTTTTGTAGAATTCATCTTCTTTAGTAATTTTTGTAGAATTCATCTTCTTTAGTAATTTTTATGCAATAAGTGTTGACTATTTTTTTTTATCATTTTTATGGGTTGTTATTAGTGTTGCTTTGTTTTGTTTGATATCATTAGATCATTCAATCGACAAAAGAACAATCCTTGATATCGTCGCCATTTAGCCGTAACTAGAAGTCCCCAAAGGCAAGTCTTTCCCATGACTCCCGGTTTTTCTAGTTTTTATCAAAACTTTCATGTTCAATAGCCGTGCGGTAATTTAAGATAGATATGTCTCAATTAAATGTTATGCCTCCATAGTATGCAACTCATACCCAAAATTCATTATTAGGTTTAAAGTATAATGTATTCCAAAAATTTTTTTGGTGGTTAGTTGCTTAGCAATGCTCCGTTGGGTACAAACGTTGAATGATCTACACTTACATCGTTAATAATGGTAAGTTTGATGAGCTTGTGTATCTGATTTGGGATTTAAGAATGTGGGTTATGGTGGGCATCGTCACTTTTTGATTAAAAGTTGACCAACTAATAAATAGGATCGGGAGCGGATGAATTGTACGGTGGGTGTCTTTGTGCACAAGAATCGGGTTAGGTTGGTTAATGTCGCTCCGAGAATAAGAACCGATGATTGTGGTGGGTTTAACCAAGAATTTCCATCTGACGGCAAGCCTAGTACGGAGCATGCTTGATTTGGAGGGAGAGAATCCCACGATATTGCTACCCCCGCACCGTGGCTGGATCTGTGAGGGATCGCCAGACGACGGTGTGCTTGGGCACGAGTGCCTCAATTTAGGGCAAACTGTGATAGGGGTCTCGTTGGAGGACATGTCGTGGCAACTCTGGGGTTAATTTTGAGGTTTGTTATGATACCCTTCATTGGGAGGGTATTATATCTTACTGGGAAAGCATACAATTATAGTGTAAACCCATTTAAATGGCCACGCTCCCTATTAAAGGGAGACTTAGTGATTACTTGTAACGTAGATCCATCTTAATTAAATTAATTAACTAAGATAAGGTTATTCCGGTCACGTGTCTTGCTAGGGATTCCTAGCCACTGCTGTGGCCCCCTCAAGGAGGTAACGAACTATTACATTAGTGTTGAACAACCATTGATCTGTGGGTGTCATGTCGGCCCTGCCAGTTCATCCATCGCCATTTTAACACGAGTCTATTTTTTGTCTAAAACAAATTCTATTTTTTAATAACAAAAATCTAATTTTGCAATAACGAAAATCTACGAGCCATGACCTTGTTGGGCCTGAATTTCCAAGCCCACCAAACCCTGAACTAAGGCTTGGGCTACGGTAGATGTGCTCATCGCCCGGGTGGGAATTTTTATTTTTTATATTTAATTTTATTCTTTTTATGCAAAATTGTATGTTGGATTGAACTTTAGACACAAATAGGCTCCGGTCGAGCGTTCAATTAATGACAGGGTACCTGTCGCACTTTAAAAGCACGACAGGACGCCTACCGTCACTGGCCGTCAGGCTGGGGTCACTGGCCGTCAGGCTGGGGTACCTGTCGCACTTTCGTTGCACGACAGGGACGCTGGCGCTCGCACCGCGCCCCGCCCCGTGAGCCGGCCTGGCCCCGCGCCGCGCCGCGCCGCGCCCTGGAAGGCTGCCGCGCCACCGCCCGCCTGGCCCTGTCGTGCAACGAAAGTGTGACAGGTACCCCAGCCTGACGGCCAGTGACGGTAGGGGTCCTGTCGTGCTTTTAAAGTGCGACAGGTACCCTATCGTTAATTGAACGCTCGACCGGCGCATATTTGTGTCTAAAGTTTAATCCGACATATAATTTTGAATAAAAGAATATAAAAAAATATAAAAAAATAAAAACTCCCCGGGTGGAGTGGGTAACTGGGCTTCTATCCATGCGAGCCATCGTCCCCTCCTGGCCTCCTCCTCACCTGACCATCTCCCCATTCGCCTCCCTAGCCTCTACTTCTCGATCTCGAGTCCTCCGGTTCGACCCAAGCCAGCAATGGACGCCCTCACCCGCCTCCACCGCTCCCTCGCCGGCGGCGACGACGACGATCAGCCGGAGGATGCCATCTTGGGTGACACCGAGGGCCTCTGCTCCCTCTCCCCTCTCCAGGTCAACCTCTTAGAACCAAATAATGCAGGAACCGTTTCTTGGTTTGCGCTGATCTGATTTGACTCTCCTGGTTCTACCGCTAGTTCAGCGGGTGTACGGCTTCGCGGCGTGCTTGGTTGCTGGGCTCGCCCTGATGATCCTGGTATGCTGTTGCTATCTCCAGGTCAACCTCGTAGTCCGTACGGTTCTTGTTTCTCATGTAGGTGAAGAGTTAGCTTTTAGGCGATTCTATTTTGAGAAATTTCTATCCTATACATTGAATGGTTAACAAATATTTGTTAAAAAAATGATTAACAAGTAGAGTTGTATTTGTGATCCTTAGATTACTCGCATGAAGATATATCGAGTGTGGGACTCCACATTTAGGCTTATCGAACTAGGTTTGAAATTTAATTTGAGGCATGGCCATATGGACATATGTGTATTATGATCAGAATTCTCTGTGAAGGTTACTTCTCCCAAGAACGTACTTATTTTTTGTTTTGTTGGTCCTAGAAAACAAATGGTACTGTGTTCCTCTTAGTTGCACATTTGACCTTGATTGCCATGTTTATGCTGGAATCTGGATTTTGTTCTTATTTGATCCTGGAGAAATTTCTAATTCCATGCGGGTGCAAAAATTGTATTACTAGGACCTTAGAGACCATAGTTTTTTTTTTTGGGTAGTATGGGAGCGTAGGTTATTATGAAGTTATAACATGGCTTACCGGTATACTGGTTTGCAGATTTTAGCCATATAAAAAACTCCTTGACAGAATTTAGCCATATAAAAAAAAACTTCACGCTCTGGGTGGTGATCTTAAATTCTCCTTGTCAAGCAATGCTCTAATTTTTTATTTTTCCTGTGCAGTCACTTCTTGTTTTCACCAGACCTGTCAAGTTTGCACTCATGTTTACATTTGGAAACGTAATGGCAGTTGGGAGGTGATTACATTGATTTTCACTCGTATAACTTTCTTACTGTCTTACCATTTTTCCTTAGTACTGTCCGTATATATGGTGTTGTTACCTGTACAATGTTAATATTTTATGCGTGAATCCTACCAAATACCAGATTTATATCTATATGTGATTAGTGTTCTGTACTAATTTTGTTTCTTGAATATTTGCTATATGTTGATTTGAACATTTGATTGGCAGCACAGCTTTCCTAATGGGCCCAAATAAACAGCTAAGGATGATGCTTGACCCAGTTCGTGTGTACGCAACAGCTATTTATGTGGGATGTGTTGTTTTGGCGCTAATTTTTGCTCTCTGGGTTAGTAATATGTGAGCTGGCCTTATTTTTCTTTTGGTCTTAATCATGTAAGTAAACCACTTCATTGCAAATCCCACACATGACATACCCATTCATTCTGTATGACGTTGCAGGTTCATAACAAGCTGTTAACGTTTATTGCAATCATATGTGAGATCTGTGCCTTGTTTTGGTTAGTCTCCTTCCTTTAAAATAATGCTAGTTGCTTGTAAATCATTAAACTGTTTATTGTATTACTAGTGCCACTTGCAAGAATACCTTATTTATATTGAGGTATGATTCACGAAAGGAACATAACTACATAAGACTAGAAAAAATATTCTGTGCTTTTTGCATGTAGAAAGATTTAAGTGACGCTTGCCTTTAGGTTTTATGTTAAACCAAGGCAACATCTAGAAAGTTAACTTTCTGCATGTGCCAGGATAAATGGATAATCCCTAGGGCCGTCAATAGTTTTATCAAATTTCCTTCCATATGTTTCATGAAAATTGCAAGCATATAGCATGCTCCTAGTTAATGATCTGCACTTATTTGATCCTTGGGTGCTATGTGTTCAGTGAAACAGTAGTGAAACTGAGATAAGCCTGTAGGATGATGAAAAATTGTTATATCCTCGTGCTTTTGCATGAGTCAACTACAGGTGCACCTGACTCCGAGTGTCTGTTTGTTTTACTTGTGCTTTTGCTTGTTTTATTAAAATCATTGTGTTATTATATGGGTAGCATGTTCATTTCCAGCAATGTCAAATCTCAAGCAAACAACAGCTAGAGTACCTAATAGAGCAACTGATGTGGGTGTTCCCTTTCAAAAGCCTGCGTCCCTGGACAGAGGCCGGAACGAGAAGTTTGGGGCGTTGCCTAGTGGCGGCCACACCCAGGATAATGGCGGTACGACGCCACCAGCCAGTTGTCAACGGCAGCATTGTAGACTAGATTTTGGAGGAAACAAAACGTGCCTTTGCTGCTGTTCCTTTTCTCATATATATAGTCCAACATCAACAAGCAAACAAACCAAAGTGTTTTCGAAAGAAACTAATGCATGATAAACTGCCAAAAGTAGCTTTGTTATGGCCTAAGCCAAGTCTAGGGCGCCGGACCTGGATCTGCTGCCCCCTCCTCCTGGGCTTGGGCCTTCTTCTTCTTGCGATAATAGATACGATCCACGACAGTATTCCCCCTTGACACCCAGCTTATCCTCAAGTGGGAATCGGGATAAGAGCGATGGAAATTTTAGATCGGTTCAGTTACTCAGTGGGTGAAAACGAACCATTCCTATCCCAACCAGGAAGGCTGTAGTTTGTTGGAACTGTTTCTTGCTAGTATAATGGAGGTGTAGCAGCAGCATATAGTAGGATCGGACATGAGTTACATTTCAACCTAGTACTTTATTGAACCATGCAAACTTGGATGAGTTTGACATTTAAGGTCAGGATTTAACTTATTTCTTGTTTTGACAGATTACAATTTGAAATAGTTCATAGTTGGTGATGATCATAGATGCAATTCACATTTTTACCTTCGGAAATCTCCATCCTAGAAATCAATGTGCTGCCTGTATCTTTCATTCTTCTTGTTTCACCTTCAATCGTTCGTTGGCCTGGTAGAGAAAAATATTCTGAACAGTTAACTGGCCATATGCCTTTTTTTTCTCTCCATATTTCATTTTTTCCACCTCAGGTACAGTTTGAGCTACATCCCTTTTGCTCGGCGAATGGTTTCTGACCTGATGGTGAAGTTGTGTGACACTGAACTTTGAGCCGAGGCAGACTGTTTTAGACATGCTTCAGAGCCTGAAATCAGGGATGCCCTTGATGTTTGCCCCCATGTTGCTGCATTTCCCCGCTCCTGTATTGCTTGCTCTTTCGCCCATTTCGTCTTAGTCCAGATTTGATGATGAACATATCAAGCTATGTATTTCTGTATAAATGTATATACTGCACTTTGCTGTATGCACTGCAGTTTGCATTGTTTGTTCAACTTCATCCATGTCTGACATTCTTGCTTTAACTGTTTGTCTAAATCAGATGCTGTACAAATTTGCGATCGTGACTACGCAAGTCTTTCTATATGACATTCAATATCCCCCTTTTTTATATATATTTTCTCAACCACTGCTTACCTCTGTGGCTCTTTGCATTCTAAAATTCAGACAACCTCACAAATCACTGGTATTAATCGTGCTTTTTTTTTTTTCTTAATCTCGTGCAGAATTTTTTTTCTTCTGTTCTTGGTGTCCTTCCGAAACACAGAGGCGAAAGCCACTGTGTTGCGCTATCAGCCTATCATCAGGCTACCAACAGATGCACCCAACACACTGGCGTGTGGGCCACAGCCAGGATTAGCGCTGTGAACCCACATGTCAGTGGAGCAGCGGCGTGGACGCCACAAATACCAAAACTACCCCCGGCCACCGCAGCAGCTCAGCTCTTTTTGAAATTTCAAATTCGCTCGACTGCGCCGATATATATACCTTCCTCCTACCCGCAGGCCTCCCACCTCCGCATGGGCACAGCCATCTCGCTTCTCTGGCCGACGCAACCACCGCGGGGAAGCGAGAGCGAGAGGGAGATGGAGCTGAGGAAGCGCCCGAGGCCGGCGCGCGTCGACCCCGACTTCGTGACGTCCTCACATCCGCCGCCGCCGAGGAAGCGCGCGCGGAAGCGGGCCGCGCCGAGGGAGCCGAGAGTAGCGCCGCCGAGGAAGTCGACGTGCGCTGGGCTGGGCATCCGGAGCCCGGTCGCGGGGCTCCAGCCTTCCCGGTGCGGCCAGCAAGCGGCGGTGATCTCGCGGCACACGCTGCCTCGCATCTCCGCCACCGCCCATCGCCCCTTCAACTGGTAAGGCGCTCCCTGATCTCTCTCCCCCTATCTCGCTGTGCATGCTCGCGTGTGAATGTTCCAGTAGGGGTGGATTCAGTGCGGCTTTCGAAGCTATGGCGCTTTGAATCGATTCGACTTCTGGGTTGTTAGTTCGGTCCTCTTGTGGTGACGATGTGGCGTGTGCACTTTTGGAGCTTGGTGGATTGGACGGAGGGAATTTGGTGAGTAGAACATCAGAATTGGTTTGAATCAACTTGAAATTTGTCGAGTTAGATTTGTGCATTTCTGATGAATCGGTGGAGATCACGGGTCACCTAGCACTTTTCCCCTTCTGAATTGCTTCTTTGTGTTGTACGTTGCAGTGATTTGCACCTCTCAGCTGTCAATTCAGTTCAGTTTTGAAGTGATCGTCGCAACACAGTTAGCAGCTTGGCTTGCTGTTTGAATCCTTTAGGTGAATTGACGTTTCCATTTGTCACACCGTCGTAATTAAGCCGTGCATCTGGATATTGGTAGTTCGAAATTTGGAGATAATCAAATTTTGTTGCGCTGGATGTGATTGCTTAAGAACCATTTGTAATTTTCTGCTTATAGCCTCTGACATAGGAAGTCACAATTCCTTCACGCACGTCCATGCTTTTGAAGTGATTTTGATACGCTTTTTGCTGTTGCCGAGTTGGTTTTTAAGCCACTGGAATTCGAATTGGTTCAGGGTCACCTGCATTGCTGCTTGAAACATCTAATCGCACTTTTGGTAGTTGGATTTGGTAAACTTCTGTAACAATTTTGGTTTGTGTGAGCTCAAATTCGATTTCGCTGGAGCAGACTGCTCGTTAATCAAAAGGGTGACGGGCCTAGCTGCAATTTAGCTCGAATTACGTGTGGTCTCAATGCTTCAGTTCAGTAATGCTTTGCTGTTTTGCATTCGAATTTTAGGAACTGTTCGTGCAATCCACAAGCTCTAGCATCCTGCACTTCATCGTCTATTTTTGAATCTGGTGTTGCCGTCGAATTTGATCGAGATTTGAATCTGAGTAGCAGTGTTTGATTTGCTGGTTCCTGTAGGTACGAGGCGGACTTTTGGACGGAGGTTGCCAAGCACCTGCACGGCTGGGACCTGTTGCGCCTCTCCTTCACCTGCCGCTGGTTCCTCCGCCTCCTCGCCGACGACACCATCTGGCGCTTCGCCTTCATCCGCGATCTCTCCCTCCCCGTCGACGACGTCACCCTGCAATCTTTCCGCCCGCTCCACCGCCCCTGGCGCCTCCTCTACGCCGCCTCCTTCAGTGAGCACTCACCACTTCACCAGTCACCAAGCTCGTGCCACCCTCCCTTCCCCCACTGACACCCGGCCCCACTTACTGACACGTCTCTTCTTCGCCCAGACGACTCCCACTCGTACAACTTCCGCCAGCAAGAGAAGCACATCGGTAAGCGCCTCGCCGGCCGCTTTTCTTTCTTCTGCCATTGCCGTTCATTGTGTATTGATACTGTTATGCTGGTGTGGCGCAGAGTGGTTCCGCATCGGCGGGTTCGTGCTGGACACGCCGAGCGTGCTGATGACGGCGATGCTGGCCGTGCCGCCATTGATGCCCCCGCTGGACCCGCGGGACATCATCCAGCTGACCGGCGCCTGCGCGCTTGCCAGCGCCCGCTGTGGCATCTGGATCGCCGGTGTGTGCCCTGCCCATGCTGCCCCGTCTTCTCGCTCATTACCCGGGCTGATCACTCGCCGTCGCCGGCCGTGCTATGCTGTCAAATCCCTCACGTTGTTCTCTGAAAATCTTTGCCTCTTCTCGAATGCTGCAGACTTCCACCTGGTGCGGTGCCCGGTGTGCAACATCAAGAACTGCTCAGGTGAGACGGTGGATTCTTGGAGTTTGTTTTTGGTCCGGCCGGCCATCGCGGCGCTGCAGTCTACTGAACCTTGTTGGGTTGGATCGGAATGGGTGGTGCTATGCAGGGACGATGCAGGTTCTGGACGCGCGCCACTGCGAGCTGTTCCTGGAGCCAGACTTCGCGGATGGGAGCTGGGAGTACGAGGACCTCGGCGAGTACTTCGCCGACGAGGAGGCTGTCGCCGCTGCCTGTGCCATCTTCAACGGCAGGAACCTCGCCTCCCACTCCGCCGCCCGTAAGTTCCCGAACCACCTCGCAACTCCACCTCTTTGTTCACACGTGCATGGTGCACGCACACACGCACTCACGCCTGACACGAGGACGACGCTCTCGCACTGACCGTGGCATGGATGGCATTGCTTTTTCTCTGCAGGTATCCTCAATGCCAAGTCGTGGATCAGGAAGCACGACGATCTGCTGCCCAAGGCGTGCATCAGGCCGTACGCTGTTGCTCTCAATACCAACCTCCAGCCCAACCAGGGTGCGTGCAATTGTGCGTGGACTAAAGCAAGTATGATCATCTGGCTCAGGCTCTAGTACGTTGTAGCATGAATCATTGCGATGCCTCTCTGGATTGCAGGTTTGCTCACGAAGTTCCAGGCGATGCGGGACACGACGAGGGACGGGCAGATCGTATCCATCAGGATCACACAGCAGCTGTTCTGATGATCCGGTGCTTGCTTGGTTTGGGTGGGTTCTGACTTCTGAGTTGTGAATTGCAGCAGAATGTGTCAATGCCTAGCTTTCTGAGATGTTAATTTTAGTGCTTACAGATAGTCACCCAAGGGAACACAAATTATACTAGAGCAGGTAACTTGGCCTTCTGTTATGATGATTAGTCGGTTATGTTATCGTAAGGCTAATGAAATTAAAACACCGAAAGGCGCAACATGGGCAGGTTTGTGTTGTCTGTATCGAACGATGTTTAATGTGGTATTGTCTAGTGTGTACTTCGTATAAAAAAGAATTGCATATTTTTTTAGCATTACATCATGTTGATCTTTTTAGCTTACTGATAATATTGCACTAACTGAACCTACTCTGCTTGCCGTTTGGTTATGTGCTGCTATACAGTGACTACTGTTTACTAAATAGGATGGTTAAAACTCTGCAAAATGAATGATCTGAGACTTATGCTGCCCAATTGCAACGCTGAAGTGTTGCAAACAATAGTGTTCTTGTCTCCAGATACTGTTCAGTCAGCCGTCACTAACACTGGCCCTGCCGAACTTATATGTTCTGGTTAATTTTACCTTGCGGCATTCTATATATCCTATGATGTGTAATTCGGGCATGTAGTTCTTTTTATGTTTAACCGCATGAAGTTGATGCATTAATTGGATAATCTGATCTTCTAAAAAAGGATAATCTGTTCATGTTGGTGCTTGGTTAGTGTAAGGAGTAGACAGCTGGCAGGCAAGAGTGGTTTTCCCACCAGTACATAACGATTTCATGTTCCAGCATCTTCGATGTTATCAGGGCCTCTTTGATTCGCGGTTTAATTTTATTTGGTTTGATTGAGTTAAAATTTACCATTTTTATATAGATTATTCAATTTAACGTTTTGTGATAACTTTTAGCTTTTCCGTGTTTTTTTTGAAAGCTCTTAACTTTTAAAATCTCCTTTTGAATTAACTAAATATTGACTTAATTTTCCATGCCTGTGAATCGAAGAGCATTCGGATGATCTCTAAGATTCGTATGCCTGCCTCGGAGCACAGTAATCTAACATAGGTGGCAACCCACTCCTCTCTTGGTGACTTAGGGTTCGTTTGGTTGTATCGCCCTAGATGGTCCCGTGCAGGTTGGGGTGATTTTTTGTTTGGTTGAGAAAAAATAGATGGGTTTGTCCAGCATCCTTCCATCCCTTCGTAGTGCAATCAGGGGGATGGATCGATCCCCTGAAAATTGATAAGTTGGACTCGTCCCAATCTCCTCCTTCCCTCACGCGCATACTCCTCCTCTCCTCACGCGCATACTCCTCTACCCACGCGCCTCCGCCTCCTCCGTCACCACCCGCGGGGCCGCCGTCACCTCTTCTCCCTACGCATCCTCGGTGACGGCGACGCGCCTCCTCCTCATCATCCCCAGTGACGGTGGCGTGGTGTGGGTTGGCACAGGGTAGAGAAGGGAAGAAGGGGAAGGCGACGGCTTGTTACTGCGGCCAAGAGGAGCAAGTCAGCGGCGACGACATGGTGGCCGAGGTCCTCGACCCCCTCGGGCAGCCTTACCCGGCGTTGCTGGAGATTCCCTCCTGCCTCCTCTCCTCGTCCTTTCCTCATCGCGCCTCCTCCTCCTATCCTCCTCTCCCCCGGCGGCGGGCCTCGTCCTCCCCAGGCGCAAGGCGGATCTTGGCGCGGCGGCCGATGGGGAAGGAGGTGGATCTGGTGGCGGGATGGCGCGGCGACGGCACAGGCGGCCAGCCGAGGAAGGAGACCGAGAGGAGCAGAGGAGGGGAGAGAGTGGGGACTGGCCGGTTGGGGCGGTGAGAATGAGGGAGAAGGAGATGGTCGGCGGGGAGAAAAAGAGGATGACCAACAAAACCATCCAAACATCACATCATGGATGGTTATATCCCTTTCCATCGTATCTTTCTGATTATTCTATGCTTGATGATGATTCATGGTGCAACCAAACACACCCTTGGCGTGTGGGTCTAGCCCATGCAAGGGCGGGCGCAGGGCTACCTTCTCCCGGTGTCTCTATTCCCACACACACGGCTAATGCAGGCGGAGCAACCAGTCTTATAATGTTTAAGGCCATTTAGATGTTTATCCAGTGGCCCAAAATTTTCTCTCAGTTCCATGTAACCTTCCAACCTTAATCACTCATCTCTCTCCTTGATCTCCAGTGCTAAATCAGGTAGGGTCGATCGAGTAGCGCATAGAGATAATTGAAATGGATCAAGTGGAGGCGTAACCTGATCCCGACTCGTCCAATCTAGACCTCTAGCTCTTGAACTTAACAGATTGCCCGAAGGGTGTGGGGCTTCTCATCCTCCCTTTGCCTGATCTGGAGCCAGCCGAAATGCCACTCCATCACACCAATCTTGGGCAATCTATCTATTATATATATAAAGGAGGGGGAAAAGAAGCCACCACGTTCGTCCACATCATCCAAATTATTTCAGCCGTTCGATCAACGGTGGGACCAAATTATAATGGCCAAGATCAATCAAAGAAATTCTCACATAAATCAAGAAAAAAAGATCTATGCCATTGATTTTGTGAGGCCGGATTATAACGGCTTAGATTAAAAGAATAATATTAGAAATTCGGATTAAATACTAATATGGTTATTTTATCCGTTCAATCAACTGTGGGACCAAATTATAACGGATAGATTAATCAAAGAAAAAATAAAAGATCTATGCGGCTTAGATTAAAGAAAATATTAGAAATTCATATTAAATACTAAAGTTGATGTAATATATTAGAGATAAACTCTAAATCCGATCTAATATGTTAAAGATAGATTTATGAATTAGAGATAAACACTATGCACCAAAACAAATCTAGCCGCGCAAACGCGCGGACCACCTTGGTCGTTTTAATTAAATGCCCGGTCACTACCAATCACGTGGTTTACAATGCCGACTGATATATACTCATATACACGCAGAATGCAGCATCCAGAACAGTGATCAGCCAAAGTTAGGCAGGTTAGCAATAGCACCTGCCGATGAATGTAGCACGCACACTCGTGGAGCCTAGCAACGCAGGCTTAAAGCAGAGCAGCAGTTGTGATCAACTTTGTTCTGCAGCCGAGTGAGTCCAACCCAAAGAAGGAGCTGTGCACAGTGCAATGGATGTCCTACTCCAACTCTCCAAGTACTAGCACACAGGATTGTATATTCCATGCACTCCGGCCGTGCCCAGATGCATCCGCTGCATCGCTGCTCACGCGGCCACCCTTTCTTCCCCGTTTCCCGTAGGAATGTAGTTACACGCACGCACACACACAAGACGTTTAATTAAAAATCCGCAAGAAAATGCACAACTTGGAGACTTATTTTTTGGTTTGATTAATCCGTCTTTGCCGCGGACAAACGCTAGCTTTCGAAGCCCATTTTGACCCCTCCCAAACCCTTGCATCGTAAGCACCCCATTGGGCAGTGCGACCTACGCCTCCCATATTATAAGGCTTGGCCTTTCCTGAAACTCTGCACTGCGGCGTTATATGAACGCCACCGTGGTTGTCACCACGAGCCTTCGCCATTAGCCATTCAGCCCATCCTACACTGTCTATCTTGATCTCTCTATCTTTCTCTTCCCCTGGCTCTCTGAGTCTCAACTCTCAAGCTCCAACCATACCCAAAGAGTAAATTGAAAAATATCATCGGCGGTAGCTCCTTCAATTTGAAAATGCGATTGTTCCTTTCAAGCCAAAGATGCTAAAGGGTTGCTAGCACGACTGATTGTAGACCCGGAGCTAGGTTGGATTGCAGGATGTCCTTGGTCCACCAGGCGTTGAGATCATTAGTGTGGGTCCACGCAGAGCGAAGTAGGCATGGCGCGTTGAGCCTGGAAGCCAGGAGGTCCCAAATATGGGAGGAGAAGGGCACTCGAGGAAGAGGTGTTCTGGGGTCTCCAGGCATCTGAGGCAGAGGACGCAGAAGTAGTTATTCGGCAGTCCCCTTCCCAGGAGGGCGTCAGCAGTCAAAACCCTCCGTAGGAACAGTGTCCAAGCAAAGAACTTGCACTTAGAGAGCGCCCACTTCGTCTAGATTAGCTCTAGCGCTGTCGGATAAGTTCTTCCCATGAATTGCATGTGGTACACTGAGCAAACAGAGAAGTTGTTCTTAACTCTCTGTTTTTTTTAAGAAAGACGAGTTGCCTAATTTCATTAAAAGAAGAAGCGGATACAAGAGCAAGTAACACAACGTAGTGCGAGAACACACCAAAATCAACCCTCGGCCTAACCAGCTAAAGCCCAGCCTAGACTACCAACAAATCTCCTCTAATCTTCTGCAAAACGTCGTCCGGCCAACAGTCCTCTTGGCGAAAAATACGAGCATTCCGCTCCTTCCATATATTCCAACATATGGAGATTATGATGCCATCTTCCCTTTGTCTGGCAACCTTGCTTCCTCGAAGTTCATCCCACCAGTTACCAATTGACTGAATTGTGGCGTCATCAACTTTGGTGAAACAGAAGAATGGCGCCATACCATGCCAAATTTGCCGGACAAAGGTACATTCCCAAAAAAGGTGCTTATGAGTTTCCTCTACGCCGCCGCAAAGAACGCATAGAGGGTTACAAGGCCACCCTCGAGCAGCAAGACGGTTTGCAGTGTAAAGCTTCTCTCGGATTAGAGTCCAGAAGAAGAAGCGACACTTCCTTTGCACCTTTGCTTTCCAAATGCGAGTGTAGTCATGCTCCCGCGAAGATCTAATGAACTGAATGTAATATGCAGACCTGGCCGAGTACCTTCCTAAATCGGTGAACTTCCAGCGAATGGAGTCAGGCGTGCCCGGTAGTAAAGCGAGCGGCTGCACAGCTGTCCAAAGGACGACGAACTCATGAACCTGTTCCGAAGTAGAAATTCCTGTTAGGGGTAACATCTATCGCCCACCCGTCAGTGCCTCTTGCACGGAAATGTCCTCCCTTCTTACTAGCCTATAGCAACGCGGCGCCACCTCACTTGGAGAAGAACCATTCAACCAAGGGGAGTTCCAAAAGGAAGCCCTAGTGCCATCCCCTAGTGTAAGCTCGGTGGCCGCTCGAAAAAGCATGACGTCCGCTGTGGACTGTGGGGATGACGCCCCTACCCAAGGTTTAGATGGGGAATTGCACTCATGCCAAAGCCACCGAAGGCGCAAAGCACGACCAAAACGATCAATATCTTTGACGCCAACCCCCCCAAGCTCCTTGGGCCTGCAGACCGTTGCCCAGTTAACCAGGCACTTTCCTCCGGATCACTCTTCTTCCCCACTCCAAAGGAAACCTCGCCTGATTCTGTCGATCTTTTTTATAGCCCACCCACTCAGCTGAAAGACCATAATGTGATACACAATCAAGGAAGTGAGGACGTGGTTAACTAGGACCAAACGACCTTCCTTGGAAAGGAGCTTGGCCTTCCACGTCGCCAATCTACGCCTAACCTTTTCAATGAGACACATCTCTTCCTGTTTCTTGATTTTTGTGGGCTTCAAAGGTAGGCCTAGGTAGTTACAAGGGAAATTTTTAATCTGTGCGGGGATTTCATTTTGCAACCAAATCTCTACATGTTGGTCGCATCTGATTGGGAAGACCTAGCTCTTGGTCTAATTTACCGCAAGACCTGTGGCCCCTTGGAAGGTACTGAAAATCTGATTAAGAGCTTGCACCTCCTGCACCTCCGGCCTAATAAGCACCATGACGTCATCCGCGTAGAGGGAGATCCGAAGGCTACCAAGATTATGGGGAATAGGCCGAAACACTCCCCTATCCTGTGCCATGTGAAGCAGGCGAACCAACGGCTCCATGGCAAGAATGAACAGCATCGGGGAAACGGGGTCCCCTTGCCTAAGGCCCCGACGATGAGCAATGCTCCTACCAGGCAAGTTGTTAATCAAAACCTGGGAGGTGGCGTTTCCTAAAAGAATTGCCAACCAATTCCGCCACCGCTGTCCGAAACCAAAAGCCTGCAGGACCTCAAGGAGGTACTCCCAACTTAATGAGTCAAACGCCCTTTGCATATCCAACTTCATTAATAGCGAAGGCACCTTTTTCCTATGCAAGTTTTGGACACTCGACCTTATCCAGAGAAAGTTATCCTGGATGGACCTCCCTTTGATGAAAGCACTTTGGATTGGGGAGACCAAGTTCTCTAGGTGCCTGGATAACCTATTGGCGAGTAGCTTTGAGAACAACTTGCCAACACTATGGATTAAGCTGATCGATCTGAAAGCGGCGACGCTTGGTTCACCCTGTCCCTTAGGCAGTAGAACTATATGGGCGCCGTTCAATTTGAGAATACCATCCGCCCTACAATGCCAAAGGTCCTGTAACGCTGCAGTCAAGTCCCCCTTGATGATATCCCAACAGGATTTGTAAAAAAGGCCTATAAAACCGTCAGGACTTGGAGCCTTTTCTGAGGGAAGGTGCCTAATAACATCATGAATCTCTTCTTCAAGAAAAGGCGATTCTAAGTCCTGTAGATCACCGATTGGGAGTTGCAACAAATCCCAATTAAGAGTATACGACCTCTCCTTACACCGACCAAGGAGGTCAACGAAATGTGCGAAGAAGGTGTCCTCAATGTCATTAGCAGCAGATAGCACGCCTCTCTCCATGTGTAACTGCGATATCTTGTTGCGGCCTCGCACTGTGGATACATTTGCATGGAAGAACTTAGTATTTGCATCTCCTTCCTTAATGAATTTGACCCTTGTTTGCTGCCTTATTCTCATCCTTTCAACAGCTGAGAGGCCTAGTATCCTATTCTTCAACGCCTTATACAACTCTAACTCTGGTGGAGAGACAGCAGATAGCTGTATCTCCTCCATCGCCTTATCCAATCTGAAAATAACCTCAGCTGCAATGGCTAGTTGAAGCCTAACCGGGCCGATTAAATTTTTGCTCCATTTCTTTAAAGCTCTGGCCATCCTTTTCAATTTACAGGACAGACGATCTAGTGCCCTAGCAGGCACATCGTTCTTCTCCCAAGCATCCTTATCCTTAACAATCTCAACGAAACCTGGCAACCTAGGCCAGAAACTCTCGAAGCGAAAGCCCGGAAACCTGCTGCTCGGAGCGCAGGAAGCTAGTAAAAGGGGCGAGTGATCTGAGATCAAAGATGATAAGGGACGAAGCTCCCTAAGAGGAAAAATAGTGTCCCAGTTGAGGGTTGCGAAGTATCTATGAATCCTTGTCATGGTTACATTATTTCCATGCAAATTGCCCCGCCAAGTGAACTTTTTGCCCCTGAGATTAATCTCCCTTAGTTCGATTGCATCGAGAGCGAAGTTGAACTCTCTCATGAGAGGCCCATTAAAGTTAGCCCCTGTGCTTTTCTCCTGCGGTGTCCTAATCATATTGAAATAACCAACCACCAGCCACGCCTGGTTGGCGAAATTCTTCAAAAGACGAAGCTCAAGAAGAAATCTTCGCTTATCCACTGCGGTCTGAGTTCCGTAGACTCCTGTCCAGGTCCATACCGCTTGATTGTGATCATGACACTTGTGATATGAAAACAATCCTAGGCAACTGCCATGATAATCCCCCCCTTGGTCCCCTGGGCAGGTAGAAAATAGAAATTGCCAGCGAAGCGTTGGCCAAGACACTCCCGAATGATGGACTCATCAACCTGGGCTAGTTTTGTTTCCTGCAAGCAGACCAAGTCCGCCCTGCACTCCTTGACTAGGAGGCGCCGCGTCCCTCTGGGCTGCACAATTTAGACCCCTGACATTCCAATTCAGCAAACGAATTTTATCCATAAGAACCCACAACACCAACAGCAATACAAAAGTTGATACAGCTACAGGCCATGGCCTTCAATGTCAGCTTAGCGGGAAGATCCCAAGCGCAACAGCGAACAACAAGATACAATACTGGTTCTCTTGTCCACCACAGCGGGCAAGACATCGAAACAGAAACGAAGACACCTAGACAGAGATAGATAGCTAGATAAGTCATTTGATCTGAAAACACCCGACCAGAGCGCAGGGAAAACGCTCCATCACGCCGCCTGGACAGCCCAGGTGGGCGCATCTAGCTCAGTGGCGAGGTCGACCCCTCCCGCCAAACCAGCCAAGTCCCGAATCGCCCCTGGCGCATTTTCCTTCATCTCATCCTTGAAGAATGCCTTGTAACGATCAGCAGCGTCATCATCCCAGTCTTGATTCACAGCCAGAACCCCTAATTTGGCAGCAAGAACTTTCTGTTCCTTGGCCGTGGCTGAGAGCGGGTTGACATCGACTTTCTTGGCCAGGCGGGTGCTCCTTCTAGGCGATGCGGCTTGGACAGCTGAGGAGGGCTTCAATAAAGGAGGAGGCAACTCACGCACAACTTCAGAAAACAATTTGATCAAGGGCGGCACAGCAGCAGTTGGCGATGCGTCCTGTCCCACAGCGGCGACCGACTGGGATGGCATCACCTCTCGGTCGGCAATGTCTAAAGGGTGGCCTGAGACAGCGGCCTGATTGGTTTGCGCCGAGGGAACCACCTGCGACAGAGAGACATCAAACTCAAGATCCATAGGATCTTCCTTAGATGCGATTTGCAACTCATCCCCGGCCGAAAAATGGGGCCTCAGCGAGGAGCATAGAAATTCGGTCTGTTCGACGGAGCGCATCGAAACGGCCAAGTCATCTGAAACCTGAGTAGCACGTACTTGTGATGCAGTGACCAAAGTAAGATGTACCTTTCCCTTTTCTGAATCAGCAAGATTGGCACCCACATCAAGAGAAGCATTGTCCTTAGCGCCATGGTCGGCAGGATTCATGGCTACGACAGTTTGGCGGCGGCGGCCACCCCCTTGGTTCTTTGCTTGACGGCGCGAGGTTGAGGACGAGGCGCCCTGTGTTCCTAGAGCAGCCGAAGGCCTGACATCCCATTTGGTGGGTCGCCGTCCACCATCATGGGGAGGAGGAGGAGGTGGTGGCGGCATCATATCATCGTCGTCCATACCCGGCCCCTGACCAAGCCTTGCGTGAACCGGCGCTTGCTGACCAGGCGGTCCATCGATCACCCCCAAGCTCCAATCAAAAGTATACGTAGTCGCTGTCGGATCATCATCTGAGGAAGAAATCGAAACCGGAGTCAGCAACCCACTGACGCAACTGGAAGGGCTGGAGTATCCACCTCTGTGTTCCCTGCTTGGCCAGTCAAAATCCATCACCGTGTGTACATGAATGATAACCTTGTAGACAAGCATCCGTGTGTGGTCGTATAACTTCGTATAATGTATGCTATCTTCCAAGAAGAAAGAGGCTTCTTTGGGGAAGCTATTCGCATCATCAGTCCACACCCAGGCGCAAACACAGGCCTCCTCGCGCTCACAGCGAGGAGAGTCAAGCTCAGGGACCAAGTAACCCGAGGGGGAAATGAGAGGAGCAATGGCCGACTCGGACCAAGCATGGCGGGGAACCCCTTCGATGCACAGCCTCACTTTGAAGCGCGCTGATTTGGCCCCAGCGACGAGGAACCTAGACCAAGGTTGCAACCTGAAATTGATTCCTGCAATGGAGATGTTAGGGCGGCGGATGACATAGTCCCGCAGCTCTAGTGAGTCAGTCATGACGAAAAAACTTCTCGGCGACTGCCTCTGGATACACAACCTCTTGTTGCTTACACGGAAGATCTCCTCAAAAGAAGATTGCAGATGTTTGGTGGTGACAGGGGAGTCATCCAGCACAAAAGCAACAAGCGCCTGGTCTTTGTAGATGCCCTCCAGATCTGAAGCAGTGGCCACCTGCACAGCGTACCTGAACGTGAAGCAAGGCCTTCCGGCCGGTGAACCAGCTAGGGGAGTGGGCTCCATTAGCGTACTTGCACGTACAGGAGGCTTGACGTCGGCAAGCCCACGGCCCTCCCGGAGACGGCAGGAACGCGCACTGTGACCTAACTCTTTGCAAAGGAGGCAACGAGACGGAGCAGAACAGGAGGCAACAAAATGGGAGGGGGAGAGGCAGCGGAAGCATTTACCTCTGGACTCCCTCTTGAGCAGCAGAGCAAATTCACTCGGCGAACCACCAGCATTGAATGTTGCATTGAACCGCACCTGCTTTCTTCGTCGGGAGACCGTCTGCCAGCAGTCTCCGTCCACGTCTTGAGTACCTTCCGAGACCTGCCCTACATCCTTGCCATCAATGACCTGAGAAGCCACCTGTGCTCCAGAACGCGCAAAAACCAGATCTGAGGTTTCAACCCGTGCTCCCGCCCTAGAGACCACGCCAGAAGGAGCAGGGATGTCCAGATCTGCAGCCTCCTGAACGGATTAAAGAATGGGGGAGGTGGACCTTGGAGGATTCCACCGCTCGAACCGCACGCCTGGATCTGGAGAGCTAGGAACCAATAGCTTACCGGGACCTACCTTAGCGCCCACAGACGCTACCTTGCTTGAATGGCTGGAGAGAGCTCCGGGCAGAGTAGGAGCCGCCTGACACGAATGCAAAGCTGCCGCGAGGTATGTGGCGGCGGTGGTTGGGGATGGTGAGGAAGAACGGGACGAGCGTGGAGAGCGAGGGGAGTCGGGGGAGCGAGCCATTTTTCGTTCTTAACTTTTGACTTAACTAAATATTGACTTAATTTTCCATGCCTGTGAGTTGAAGAGCATCCGGATGATCTCTAAGATTCGTATGCTTGCCTCGGAGCACAATAATCTAACATAGGTGGCAACCCACTCCTCTCTTGGTGACTTATCGTGTGGGTATAGCCCTTGCAAGGGTGGGCGCAGGGCTACCTTCTCCCGGTGTCTCTATTCCCACACACACGGTCAATGCAGGCCGGGCAACCAGTCTTAGACCCTGTTTGTTTGAGCTTGTTTGAGTTGCAGATTCTCTAAAAGCTGCTTCTGGGAAAAGCCACAAAAAACTAGCTTCTGGAAAAAGCTCAGATCACAGTACAAATTGGGCTTTTGGTGGCTTTTGGCTTCTTTGAAGGGGGTTCCAAAAGCTGGCTGTTTGTTTGAGCTTCTGGCTTCTGAGGCTAAAAGCTAGCTAGAAGCTCAAACAAACAGGGCCTAAATAATGTTCAAGGCCATTAGATGTTTTTCCAATGGCCCAAAATTTTCTCTCGGTTCCATGTAACCTTCCAACCTTAATCACTCATCTATCTCCTTGATCTGTAGTGCTAGATCAAATAGGGTCGAGTAGCGCATAGAGATAATTGGGTTGGGTCAAGTGGACGCGTAACCTGATCCTGACTCGTCCAATATTCTAGACCTCTAGCTCTCGAACCCAACAGATTGCCCGAAGGGTGTGGGGCTTCTCATCCCCCCCTTTGCCTGATTTGGAGCCAGCCGAAATGCCACTCCATCACACCAATCTTGGGCAATTTAATTAAATGCCCGGTCACTACCAATCACGTGGTTTACAATGCCGACTGATATATACACGCAGAATGCAGCATCCAGGACAGTGATCAGCCAAAGTTAGGCAGATTAGCAATAGCACCTGCCGATGAATGTAGCACGCACACGCGTGGAGCGGAGCCTAGCAACGCAGGCCTAAAGCAGAGCAGCAGTTGTGATCAACTTTGTTCTGCAGCCGAGTGAGTCCAACCCAAAGAAGGAGCTGTGCACAGTGCAATGGATGTCCTACTCCAACTCTCCAAGTACTAGCACACAGGATTGTATATTCCATGCACTCCGGCCGTGCCCAGATGCATCCGCTGCATCGCTGCTCACGCGGCCACCCTTTCTTCCCCGTTTCCCGTAGGAATGTAGTTACACGCACGCACACACACAAGACGTTTAATTAAAAATCCGCAAGAAAATGCACAACTTGGAGACTTATTTTTTGGTTTGATTAATCCGTCTTTGCCGCGGACAAACGCTAGCTTTCGAAGCCCATTTTGACCCCTCCCAAACCCTTGCATCGTAAGCACCCCATTGGGCAGTGCGACCTACGCCTCCCATATTATAAGGCTTGGCCTTTCCTGAAACTCTGCACTGCGGCGTTATATGAACGCCACCGTGGTTGTCACCACGAGCCTTCGCCATTAGCCATTCAGCCCATCCTACACTGTCTATCTTGATCTCTCTATCTTTCTCTTCCCCTGGCTCTCTGAGTCTCAACTCTCAAGCTCCAACCATACCCAAACCTCACAAGCAAGCACACTAGCACACTAGAGCTGAAAGAAATGGGCAACATGGTGCCATGCTTGGTCCAGGGCTCGACCCTCCCGGCCATGAGCCCCAAGCAGAGAATTGGCTCCGTCAAGTTGCTCGTGAAGGCCCTGAGCAAGATGAAGAAGAGGCGCTGCGTCGACAAGGCCAAGATCGCCGGCGCCGGCAAACCGACGCCGGCAGTGGCGGCGACGGCTGCGGCGGCAGGAGTGAAGCAAGAAGAGGTAGAAGCGAAGAGCAATTGCAAACCCAGCTCCGACCCCAGGCGTGTGTCCCTGAGGAGAGCGGCTCATGGCCGCCGGGGTGGAGGCGCCGGTGATCACGGGAAGGGCGTCGTCAGAGTGAAGGTGGTGCTGACCAAGGAGGAGGCGGCGCGGCTGCTGTCGCTGACGGTCGGCGGGCAGAAGACGGCGGCGCAGGTCGTCGCCGAGATCAAGAGGATGGAGGCCCGCCGCGCCGCCATTGGCGCCGCGCCGGCGGCGTGGCGCCCGGCGCTGGAGAGCATCCCCGAGGAGTCGTAGCCACTAGCCAGGCAGGCAGGCGTTCGTGCTATACATGCAATGCAAGAAAGATCACCGGAGAGAACGGAGGAGATTTCACACTTGGGTTGAGAGGCGACGCGACGGCGACGTACGCTGCCCCTCCCATATGCACGCGGGCTTCCCCTTTTTTGAAGCTTCTCTCCTCCGCTCTGCCCGCTGTTCATCTCAGCTGTGTACTACGTACGTACTCACCATCCACCAACATGTAAGGAGGAGATGTATTTTGGAATGAAACGAAATGAAATGGAAATTTCGCTTCTGCATGCATGAACAGTTTGTGCTTCGTTTTGGTGGTTTCTTCATGAACAAATGAACTCTCTCCATGTTAAAACGCACTGGCTTATAATTCTGATGGTGCACTACGCGTCATCTTCTCCATCGATTCCTTGGTTTAGAGGCAGATACTGAAAAACAAATCGTTGGGATCATCACGTCATTTTAACACTAAAGCACTAGTTTTAAAATCTAAATTGTAAATTTATATGTATATATATCAATAAGGTAGCAATAGATAAAAGGGAATTGGTAATCATCAGTCGACTAAAATCCAAGGGGATTTCAATCGACTTCCCACTTACCCGCGCGCCGCCAACTTCATCCGCTCTAGCGACCTCCTCCTCTCCAGCCGCCGCGCTGCCATGGATTCGGATTGGGGTTTCGGTGGGGTTCGGGTTTGGGGCGTCGCTGGGCTTAGGTGGATGGCCGGGGGAGGCGGCGGCCCGGCGGTTGGTTAAGGATGGAGTGAGGGCGGTGACAGCGGCGGCGGCGCAGTCGGGGTCAGGGGGCGGTGGAGGGGAGGGGAAAAAGGGAAAGCAAGAGAGAGTGGGGGAGGCGGGGGCTGATCTAGGCGTTAGATTGAGATCCAACGGCCCAGAAAATCGATTGATGGGCAGGGAAAAAACCAATTGACTATCAAATAGACAGTCCCTAGATAAAAAAGTTTGTCCAAAAGACACTGGCCGGAGTTGAACACTGTAGATCAGCCGGCTGGGTTACATTAGCGTACGATATTGCATAATTTGCATAAAGAGATCAAGGGAGGAACTAGCTTTACAGAGATCGCTTTTAATTAAAAGATTCAGAGATTTGTTGGCTGAATAACTAAATAATGCAGCGATGGAGAGTTTGTCTCGGAACACAACTCGTGCATCCGATCAATGATGATAGCATGATAGGCGGGCGCCCATGTGCAGCTGCTCTCCTGCTAGACACGGCGGCTAGTGGGTTAGGAGAAATATACAAATCCATCAGGCAAATCGCAATAAACAATGGAGTCTGTGCATAGTGTCGTGGTTGAGGGCAGGTGGACGGCGGTCTCCCCCGCGAAAACCTCTCTTTTTTTAGTGATCGCAAGATGATATTATTCACGTTTTTCTTGCAAATTGTAGCGCGGTCGATCTGTTGTTGAATTGAGCTATGAAATTCGAGCACAGTGCAAGTCGTATATGTTTGTGCACAAGATCCCATTAGTGCTTCCACGTTGTACTTTTTTAAAATAATAGAATAAGATTCAGGTCTCCACATCCGCAGTTTCAAACGCATGCAACCAATTTTCACGTTTTGCGAACATCAATATATCTATCCAATTAGCGTTTGCTTCCCCGAGGAAGAGGCAAGCAATTGATACACAACCGAGTTTAAGGCTATCTATTACTGAATAAATTGAACTATAGGCACCTAAAGTTATCTCAAAGGTTCGATTAGATCTCAAATCCCAGAAACACATAATCGAACACTCGGGACAACTTCAAACAACAACAATACAATTTACGCTCATTTATTTTATCAGAAATACTGCATAACGTTATATTATTATTGAAACATTATAGCAAATATCGTTTGAGTATCGTGGGGTTGACATTGTATAGCAAGTATATCACACAATATGATAAAGTTTTCCATTGCATAATGCTCTATGGACGTGTTTGGTTGCCGGTCAAATCTGGTCATGCCAGCCAGCATTGCGAGGTTGAGGTCGTGTAGCCCGACCCTCACAAGGAATTGTTTGGTTGCCCGTACGGACTCATCGAAGCCGACACCGTTGCACCCACCCTTGAGCTTAAGAAGATATATATCGCCTCACCCATGCCCAAGACAAAAAAATGTCACCACTACCACCCCACGTACCGGAGTTATGCGCACCTACCCCCAGTCAGATCTACCGTCGTTGAGCTTCGCCCCAACAGATCTAGGCTCCCAAAGCTCTGTCACCACCTCATCCAGCGGTCCGAAGTTCATCGTCATCCACGTTTCTTCATCCCACACTCTCTTCTCGTGCTCTTTATGTGCTCGCCTGCTGGTCATTATTCAAGCTTGGATCGAGGAAACGGCGGTGCCGAATTTTTTCTAGGCCAGACCCCAAGAGTGAAATTGCATGTTTTAGGCCTAGTTTGGTCGACAAGCAGGAAACCAAACGGCCAGCACTCGACTCACTCAGGTTTGACCAGGCCAGGCAACCAGATGCATTCTGCAATTCTCGATAGCAGTTACTATATAGCGTTAGGGCTCCAACGGTACCAAGTCAACTAGTTATAAGGACTCCACCTTATCTTCTTGTTTATGTGGACGAGAGGAGGGAGGAGAGATCGAAACTTGTTCTTAGCTAAGAGTCGGTCTATAGCGGATTACAAGATGTATGCTCCCTATTACATATTGACCCATAACTTATAGGGCCGGCACAAAGCCTGTGCGGACCGTGTGACTGCAGAGGGCACCCAAACCGAGAGGGCCCAAAGTGCATCCCGCAAGCACAATAATATGTTTCTGGTCCATATATATCTTGTATATCAAATGCACCTTGTTAACTTGCACGCTTCAGCATCTTGCCATTTCAAACTTTATTCTACTTTTGTACTGCCTCCGGTCACAAAAAGAAGTTGCCGTTGACTTTTGGACACGCCTTTGACCATTCGTCTTATTCAAAAAATTAGTTCAAACATGTAAAAATATAAGTAATACTTAAAATATATTTAATAATAAACCAAATCATAACAAAATAAATAATACTACCTCCGATCACAAAAAGAAGTCGCTGTTGACTTTTGGACACGTCTTTGACCATTCGTCTTATTCAAAAATATTGTTCAAATATGTAAAAATATAAGTCATAATTAAAATACATTTAATAATAAACCAAATCATAACAAAATAAATAATATTTCCTCCGATCACAAAAAGAAGTCGCTGTTGACTTTTGGACACGTCTTTGACCATTCGTCTTATTCAAAAATATTGTTCAAATATGTAAAAATATAAGTCATAATTAAAATACATTTAATAATAAACCAAATCATAACAAAATAAATAATATTTCCTCCGATCACAAAAAGAAGTCGCTGTTGACTTTTGGACACGTCTTTGACCATTCGTCTTATTCAAAAATATTGTTCAAATATGTAAAAATATAAGTCATAATTAAAATACATTTAATAATAAACCAAATCATAACAAAATAAATAATACTACCTCCGATCACAAAAAGAAGTCGCTGTTGACTTTTGGACACGTCTTTGACATGATTTTTATCCTGATTCAGGCTTCTCGGGAGAGATAATAGCCCTACGTCCAGCCTTTCTTATATATCAAAGATAATTACAAGAGGTGGAACTCGACGAGATGAACAGGTCTCAGCGAGTAGTATGCGACAATGCGATATTGGATGCCCGTCTGCCCCCTGCACGTCGTAGGGGCTCAGTTTATATAGTGTTGAATAACCGACCTACCGAAGGATAATCGGGCCGGGCTAACTACGAGATCGTAACGAACTCATACATGCCAAATACATCCTACGGCAGATAAGGTAAACTCCAAGTCTTGGGGATCACGACTCCTAATCCAATCCGGGAAGCCAACGTCCGGGTCTTCACGTAGCCGTGCAGAACTCTGTTCGAGTCGGACTCGAACACGAATCTTTGGCCGTTACGCACCGTGCCAGTTAGGAAGCTGTTCGGCAGGATGCATATGGGACAGACAGAACCTTCCAGGGAGCTGGACCCTAGTAGGCTGTTCGGTTGGGCCGTCAGGGAGTGGGCCATGGCAATGGACCGTGATTTTATCCCCGACAGATTGTCTATATGCAATCTATAGAGTTTACTTATAGGGCCGGCACAAAGGCTGTGTGGGCTGTGTGACTGCAGAGGGCACCCAAGAGGGCCCAAAGCCCATCCCGCAAGCAGAATAATATGTTTCTGGTCCATATCTTGTATATCAAATGCACCTTGTTAACTGGCACGCTTCAACATCTCGCCATTTCAAACTTTATTCTACTTTTGTACTACCTTCGGTCACAAAAAGAAGTCACCGTTGACTTCTGGACACGCCTTTGACCATTTGTACCATTTTAGGCCCTATTTAACTTTTGTGTCTCTTATAAGGGCATGTACAATGCTCCACCTCAGTTGTCTATAAGCTATCTATTACAAGTGCCACGTCACCTTTTTACCGATCTGGACAATAATTAATGAAGAGAGAGGTTGAAGCCGTCGCTTCAGCAAGCGACGTACAGGCAGCATGTAGCATCGGTACAGCATGCATGCCCAGTACAGAGCATACACATTTTATATTTAACTCTTGCTATGTCTTTTGATTAGTGTCTCTGATTAACGAACTAATTTAAAAAAGGGTTCCTGATATTTTTCGAACAAAAATTAGACCACACTTGCCATATAAATTTCAAAAAATTAAAATTTTTATTTTTAAATTTTTGATAATCTATTGTTTGTTTTTAATTTTTAAAATTTTCGTTTTAAATTTATATCCACCCGATCACCACAATTTTTAAACATCATGCAACTATTTTAAATGACTGTAGACAGCTAGAGACAAACCACTGTATACACTGTTTATAGAGTTGTCTATAGGTGACATGGCAATGCTCTGTCTCTAGCATTGTACATGCTCTAATGCTACATTTGTAGCACCGTTTTAAATTATGTTCTACTTGTGTGCCAAGCCTTATAATGCTACAACCGTCTTGCTTGTTTTATAAGTCAGTGAACTCTACCGTCGAAGATGCCTTTACTCGGCTACTCTTTTTTACTCTCCGCAAAACCTCTAGGCAGTTAGCGCGAGTTGACCCGGCTACTGGACTAAAATAAGTTAACGGCAGGTAAAACAAATCCATTGCGTGCGTGCGTGCAATGCAGTGGTGGTGGTGCATGAACGCAAGAGGAGCGCCCGGGAAAACCGAGAGTGGTTCGCTCAGCGGCGCGGCCACACATGTCGTGCCGTCTACCTTGGCTAGATTATTAGATTAAGGGAAGACGATTCGGCGACCCATGTGCCGGGTCCGTGGCCGCCGGTTGGTTGCGTCCCCATGTCGGCTCCTCCTATCTAATGCACACATCAATCAATAATAGATACAAGCCCGAACACTCGGTACGGCTCGCTGCCACGCGTCATCGCGTGTGCCATGTCGCCCGTTCGTCCGCAGCCGTCCGATCGCACGAGGCAGGCAGATCCGGCCGTCCGTTTCATTTTTACATATAAAACTGTTTTTTTTGCCACACATCCCAACAGCGTGCGCGCTTTGGCCGGTTGGTTAGCCCAGCCAGCTATTCAGCCCAGAGCCTCGGGTTCGAATCCCATGTGCCCCATTTTTTCACTTTTTCCCCCTGGGCGCCCCTCCGCGTTTTTGCCGCCTCGCCCACGCGTTTTTTCCTGCCTCGCCCGCTCGGCTAGTATATATACGTACAAACCTATTCTTTGCCTCTGATCTCGCGTAATACTCCTGCGGACAGAGCGTATAACAATACATATGTTTATAAGTTTTGTCATATAGGATATATGATAATGTGAGTTTAAATGATATTGAGATGAGAGACGACCATGATAAGACAATACATACATGTATATTTCAGTTATCTATAAATAATAAAAATATGAAGATCGATGACACGGCGGTAATTGAGTGGCATGCCATCCGTCAGAGGTGTCGTGATCTTCAATAATTTTGGCTGAATGACAAATAATTGCTTTTGCTAATCATCAGTCGATTGGTTTTTAGAGAAGTTTTAGTCGATTTTCTCACATACCTAAATGTGCTCGTTGGATCTTTTATGTCTTCTATGGAGGTGTACGATCTACAATCTCTCACATACCAAGCCGATCCCGCAAATAATATAATCTATCATACAGGATGTAGGTTGATGTAAGGTCATATATATACAGTGTTCAATAAAATTTAGGGCTTAAGGCTGTCTTCAACAAGCTTCCCTAAAAATGTTCTCTACCCTAAAATAGGGGACATATTCTTCCTCTACGTGCTCTAACAACATTTCCTATTCCGTTCCCTAAAATAGAGAATTTCTCTCCATTCCCTTATATGTAGTAATTCTCTCTTCTTTTTCTATACAATTCTTCATATAGAGAACGCTGTTGGAGATGCCAGATTATAGAGAGAGATTTTTTTTTTAAAGAAAGCCTGTATATAAGGCTATATATAGGGGACTAAAATTAAGGATTAGTGTTGGAGACAAGCTAACAACATTTATCTTAGCCTAGTTAACATGAGCACCTAGAACTTGATGCGGAAATCTGTAAGCCGTGAGTCTATCCATTGCGCAGCTGGTAGAAAGCTTCAGAAGCACTAGCTAGATGATTTGGCTATAGGATAGCCTACGTGACAACGAGTCGATGCATTAAGCCGTAGCGGTCACAGGGACTAGGAAGATGATAGTAGTGACGTCGTTGCCGATGTCCTTATGGCAACAATAGTGAGGACCTCTCCGGTACTCTAGCATCACCTCGAAATCGAATTAGGTTAGGAGTAGCTAGGCTCTAACTCTCTTAACTTAATTGGCCGGCTAATCCCTCCCAGGGGATCAAAATATTATCTAGTTCGGTGTTTCCTATCAGAATTTATGAGAACTAGAGTCCGTCTTATTGAAGAGTCGGGAATTAACTCTACATATAGACGACATACATGGGCTAGCATGCACAGCAACAGATGCTACCCATTTCTATGATTATCTACCTATGACATGCCTCGTAATATAGATATCATATCAGTCATCTCCAACTCGTATGTCCTCCAAGTAATTAAGCAAAGCACCTGCATTTCAGTCGCTTGTGCCTGTTGCGCGCAGAGAGACGCCAGCGCGCGCGTGGCCGATCCATCATCAGATTCGGCATCACCCTTCGATTTTGGAGAATCCACATAGGGGTACGTACGTCCGCGCCCCGATCTGCCGTTGTGCTGCGGCAACGCACGGTGGTTGCCCCGCACGCGATCGACGGAGATCGATCTGCACGTCGCCGGCGGCGCCAGCGCCCAGCGGTGGGGGCCAGGTTTGATTGTTTTTTTGGGGGGTGTTTCGTCTGATCTCGAGCGCTCCTAACCCCGATCGAATCGGCATTGGGATAAGGATTCCGCATTAGCACATGGCCCCGTCGATCTCCCCCTTGATTAGGGCGAGCCGATCGAGGGCGCCGACGCGCCCAGTGTCGACCTGCTGAGCAGCTCCCGCTAGCTTGTGCTTGGCTTGCCTAGCTCCCGCGGTGACACAGCCAAATGGACCGTGGATGATGGGGTGATATTTGTTCGGGCGCTGCTGTAACTTTTGTAAACACGTTTTTTTCGTTTTTCACCCGGCCGAATGTGTTAGTCGGTTCAAAATTTATATGGGGGACATTTTGGCCGATTTCTGGTCCGGGTCTCCCCCTTTTTCCATGTTTCCCATGCTGCTATGTTCTTCCTTTGCCGCCACTTCCGTTGCTCATGGTCGACGACAATGTCAGTCGTCGATAATAATATTTTTTTTTTAGGAATTCCTATGGAAAGGGAACTCTAATCCAAGTCGCGGGCCGGTATATTGGTGAATTGGAGAAAAGTGTGTCGACCAAAGAACTTTGGCGGTTTAGGTATTAAAGACATTTTTTGCTTCGGCAGGGCCCTTCGGCAGAGGTGGTATTGGTTGCGTTGGGTGCACCCAAGTAAACCATGGGCCGTCTTTTCCATTCCACAAGACTGCGCAGATGCTGACCTCTTAATTCAAAGCCAGTATGTCATTCTTTTTAGGAGATGGGAGACAGTTAAACTTTTGGAAGGACCCATGGCTTCAGGGTTCCTCCCCAAAGGAGTTAGCGCCCTCTTGCTTCGCCCGTTCGACAAGGCACTCCCTCATTGTCCGGGAAGCTATCTTCGGTGGTGAGTGGATGACAGATTTGGATGCTTTATCGAGCGATGCTGAGATTCAAGAATTCACGGTCCTTTGGGCAAACTGTCAGCAGGTCGTCCTCCAAGCAAACATAGATGACAAAGCTATTTGGAGGTGGACTGCGCATTCAGCTTATCTGACTCAGTTCTAGGGATCAATGCTTGATCGCTATCATATTGCAGTTTGGAAGGCGTCCATGGAGCCGAAATGCAAGTTTTTTATCTGGACTGTCTTGCAGAGGAAGATCCTTACATCGGATTTGCTAGCCAGGAGAGGCTGGCCAAACTGCCATATATGCCCGTTGTGCGGCACTCATGAGGAAACATTGGAACACCTCTTTGCTTCATGCTGCTTGGCAAGAACCGTGTGGCGACACATCTTCTCTGAGCTACCGGAGTACCATCTATATGTGGCAGTCGTCGATAATAATTTTAAAATTATGGTCGACGGTTAAACACTAATCGTTACGATGGACGGCCAAACAACCACTCTGGCAATCAATATGGTGAACGACTAGGCTCTGGCCATTGATCAAATACTGATATTATGGTTGACATTCGGCTCTGGTTGTCTACCATAAGTTTTGCATGACAACCACCATGGAAGCCCTTATGATGGACGGCTAGACCCTAGCTGTCGACCATAAGCCCATAGCGATAAAAAAATTGCTGCAAATTTATATATATATATAAACACAATTTCACACGCAGTTGCGCACCAGCAGTGGCATGCTATACCTGTAGAAAACACTCATATATCCCATAACCCACATTTCATCGCATCCATCCACATTGCACATCGAACATCACATATCAACCACATTCACATATTATGCAATTTAGGCCTATGGCATATCAGAGCTCTTGGTTTCAACTAAGATTAAACAATACCCTGCCCTTGGTTTCCGCTAAGATGTACCACTCGTATTCATTTCAGCCATATGGCATATCAAAGCACAATCTAAACACGCACTTACACTGTCTTTCTATCTATCTAGGATATCAAAGTTTGTGCTAAACATACTCACCCATATTCCTTTCCTGATGCACTAGGCCAAAATTGTGAGGTCACATCAGGTCCTTTACATACGGGAGGATTGTAAATGCTACACTTTTGCATCCAGTTGTGTTGTCTACCAAAGCCCTCGTAGCCGTCTTCTCCATCTTTCAAGCTGTCATGCCAAGCAATAATGTCCACAAACTCACGACGCACAGGTGGATCATCTCTCACCTCTTTGCCTTTTTGGAATGCTTTCAACTGTTTCCTAAAACGATGATCACGTCCTAGGAATTGTCGATGATAGTCAAACCAGCAAGCCTTCCCACCGTTTTGAAGCTAGGATGCATGTGTGTCATCCATGCATATTTGGCAGGCCAGCCACCAATGTGTGCTCCAGCCCAAGAACATGCCATATGCCGAAAAGTAATGGATCGACCACAGATACGTGACGCACATGTTGAAATTTCTATTTGTTGCTCTATCATACGTGGTGACACCGTATTCCCACAACTCTTTCAACTCCTCAACCTGTGGCTTCATGAACAAGTCCAGTACTTGCCATGATTGTTAGGGCCAGGTACAATCAATAATAGAAACATTATTCTTGTTTCATTGAAAGTAATGCTGAAAATAGGCCAACAAGAGTATGACCGTGCGCTAGTGTTGAAGGGTGTGAACCCATCCATCGCAAGGCCAATACACATGTTCCTTGGATCTCTCGCAAAATTAGGGTGCTTCCAATCGAAGTTTTTCTAGGCTTCCCTATCAGACGGATGAACCATAAGCCCTAGCTTCTTACTGTTACTCTCTTTATACCATCTCATATGTTTCGCGGTTTTCTCTAACATGAATAGCCGCTGGATGTGTTGTGTAATTAGGAAGTAACGTAGGGTTTTCCTCACTACCTTGGTATGTTGCTTCGTACCATCCTTGTTGCTGACTTCAAAAGAGTCCCCACAATAGTCACAATGGGTCTTTTCGAGTAACCCTTCCAAAATAACATGCAATAGCTATGACATTAGTCTATCTTCACATATGACATTCCTAGGCCTTTGAGAAGTTTTCTAGACTCGTACCAACTTGGTGGCATCTTGTGGCCTTCAGAGAGAACAAATTAGCTTTATTAGGTCATCATAACACTCAATTAAGGAATTATTATTCTTCTTTATTGAGATGAGATATGACACAATAACAAGAATAGATACGTTGCCTTTCTCATGCAACAGCTCTTGTGTCGCCGATAGAAAGGTAAAGAATTGGTCTTCTTGCAGGATGTACTCATCGCAATTTGTGAGGTCAAGGTATTGATTGAAATTCCCAAACAACTCATTCATCCTATCCACTCCGTCAAACCCTTCTTTGGCACCAGATGGTTCAACCACATGTCTCACCGGCAAAGCTAGCCTGCTCTCCCCGTGATAAGTCCACAAGAAATAATTTAGCTTGAAACCATGGTTATGCAGATGTAACTCCATTTCCTCTCGTCACCTCCGCTTCGAGTTACAACACACTGCACAGGGGCATCTCACTTATGTAGTGTCAGGGTTCACCACCATTTGGAAAGCTTTCCTCACAAATTCTTTGGTATTCTGGCTCCACAGAACCGAGTGTCTACCATTCTTCTGCCAACCGCCGTACATCCACCTTTTAAACACTTCCATGCCGAAGCCTCATGCTATATGGACCATGCATGCATGAAAAGGTTTAGTGTTTGTAGGTCAGGATAGGTCCCAATTAAACCCACAGATGAATTAGCCCTTTTGTGAAATCGTTATGGTATGTGTGAATTTGAGGAAAAATTTCGGTAGCATAGCCCGAATTTATGACTTTGTCCCTAGATATTGGTTCAATTTGATCTTGCAGTGGGTGCACCAGCGATTCTTGATCCAATAAAATATGTGGCCTTGCATTTTATACGCCACCATGTACACCCGGACTTGAAGACTAAGTATATGATGAAGGATAGCCCTTGGCTTTGTAGACCTCCCTAAAGGAGCGTTATAATCAACACGTGAACATTCTACTATCAAAAGCTCAGAGAGAATGGACGGAAACGTGCTTCTAAGACTTTAAATCAGTGGTCACATATAATTTTACAATGGACGAGGTCATCTTGAAGTTGAAAATTCTACGAGAAAGAAATCTCGGAGGAAGAAATGATCAAAAAGCCTCCGGGTACCTTTCACCCTTCGATGATGATACTCCAGCATCAGTATTGTCAAAGGAAATTTGCAAAGTACTCTGAGCTGATCGTAACTTTGCGTGAAGCAGAGAAACACAATGAGATTATTATGAAGAATCACGAGGTCCGCCCCACGAGGACAAGGGTGTGCCTGAAGCACTACACGCCAATGCTCAAAACTCCTCCAATGGCAAAGCTAGCGGGATCGAAAAGAGAGTTGCTTTTGGCAGGTGGGCCCAACGCGCTTGTAGCATCAGTATTAAGCAACCTACCCATCTACCTTCTCATAATCCTAAAACTCCCGCGAAAGTTAGTGCTTGATTTAGACGGAATTTTCTTTGGGGCGGTAGTGAAGAATTTCGTGGAGGCGAATGTAAGGTCAGCTGAGTGAAGGTCTGCTCGCCCCTTCATCATGGCAGCCTTTGACTATTTCGACCGAGCAACGAGGATCCATTGGCTTTGGTATGCACGGGCATACCCAAACAGGACTTGGGTATCGCTAGAAAACCCATGTGATCTAAGAGAGAGAAGTTTCTTCGCTGCTCAACAATGGTAAAAAACGGTAATGGACAAACGGCTGGTTTTTGGGAACGGTTGCGCAGGCGCGCGTAAACAAAAAAAATGCTTGGATTCGGGACATCTCCTCGAGGTTTGGAAGCTGGCGCGTCCCTCCATGATGATACGGAGGATTCAATCACACGGAGATGGACTTCGATCAAATGGAGTATATAGAGCAAAGTCAGCATACCTCTCCGATATGACCGACGTGAAATTTCGTGAATTTTGGTCCGGAATGAAATTTTATTTCACTTCTCAAAATTTTTGGATTCAATAAATTTTCTGAAACTTTAGACTAAAATATAAAAAAAGAAGTCATAACATCCTTCTGTCATGAACATATGGTAGTTTGGTGGGTAGCCCATAGTGGATCAAACATGTTTGACTATTTGGTTTGCTATTTTTCATGACTTTCTGTTTAAATTCAAAATCTCTATTTTTCATGGTAAGGTTGTTTTGGGTTGTTATTAGCGCTACATATATTTTATATACCTTGCTGAGTTGATGCGGATATATTTGTTATTAACTTACCCCTCGAATTAATTTGGGTTGTTATTGACGTGATCCTCCTAATTTTTTATGAAAATGACAAAAAAATTCATTAAAATAATATCATTCTTTTTACATCAAAGATATCTAGCCACCAACAAAATATTATATGCATTTTAAGATGGTCTAAATGCAAAACAAAATATCACTTCATCCTTTTTGTTTGTTATGCGTTAATCATCCAGCTAACTGTCTCGAAACAAATCATTCGTTAGGGTAAGGGCAATTCCTCGGTCAAGATCGACCCGAATCCATCTCTACATGTGAATTTAGGGCAAGGGCAATTCCTGGTAGGAAGAAGTCTAATTTACCTCCCTTAACTATTGCAGATATTGTTGGATACGGGCTAGGCCTTACCAGCTGGGCCATTCGCTGAAACGGGCTGGGCCGGTCGTTCTAGGATTGTCGCATGATATTTGGACCCTTTTTTTTAGCCGCCAACGTTCTGGGCCGATCTCCCTCGATGCCGCCGGCCACTCACGCGGTTCCGCCTACCCAACGGCCGCGCGCAGCGTCGTCACGCCGGCGACATGGCCGAAAAGCTCCCCCTACGGCCTACGCCTGCACGTCGACACACGTCACGCGCTCTATATATATACCTACCTCCCCCAGACGCCATGACAAGCTCAGCCAAGTAGCCAAACAGTACAGGCCGGCGTCGTACGTAGTCAGACTTCACATTTGCCGGTGCGGCGGCGCTAGGCTTGTCTCCGGCGAGCATGAGGAGCACCGGAGGCGGCGGCGGCGGCGTCCTCGCCGCCATGCTTCTCGTGGCCGCGGCGCTGGCGGCGACGCGCGCGTCGGCGGTGGTGATGTGCGGGCAGGTGACCCAGCTGCTGGCGCCCTGCATGCCCTACCTCGCCGGCGCGCCGGGGGTGGCGCCCTACGGCCTCTGCTGCAGCAGCCTCGGGATGCTCAACCAGGTCGCCTCCGCGCCCGCCGACCGCGTCGCCGCGTGCAACTGTGTCAAGTCCGCCGCCGGCGCCGGCGGCTTCCCGGCGATCGACTTCGGCCGCGCCGCCGCGCTCCCGGCCACCTGCGGGATCACCATCAGCTTCACCATCTCCCCCAACATGGACTGCAACCAGTGCGTACCCCTCCCTTCCCTTACTTTCATGAACTCATGCATGAATGTTTCTACCATGCTGCTTATGAAACTAACCATCAGCTCCATGGGCATTGGGCACTAGTGATTTATAACTCTACTTGTTTTTCTTTTTGACCTTGCTGTTGCCTGCATCCAGAGTTACGGAGGAACCATGACAATTGGAGAGAGCTGATTACAGAAGTTGATTTTGCCAGTTTGGATTATAGGACCAAATCAAGAGCGAACAAAACTGATCTAGTGCCTGATTCGATATCTCTTGATCTTTTCTGTAATTTTGAAACGTAGCATTTGAGTACTTTCGAATAAAGCATGATTTTCTTCTTGAATAAATTCAGTGTGTCTGTACAAATTGGTATATAGACCCTAATCATTTCTATCTAGTTTCCTGACAATAATAGTACAATGTAGTTCGTGTTGAGGAAATGATAAGAATAAAAGGCTCCAAAATTTGCACTGCAAGTAGTTTAACAAAATCTTAGTACAAATTCTTTGCCTGGTCTCTCGCCCATGGACGCATTCATACGGCTGACGTGCTGGCTCGAAAAGGATGGCCACACTAGCCCACCTGTTCTTTATGTCAAAATAGTCTGGAAACCATTAACCATCCGACTCTCCATTGTTCGTACTCTGAAGAAGTTTGGAATGAGGTTCTCAATCAATACCCTCAAACGTCTAGATGGAAAAACAACATGAAAGCCTTGCAGGGTGTGAGTCCTCCTAGCCTTGCAGGGTGTTAGCGCCGGGCTAGGGTGTGAGTGCGTTTGTGTCTTTCTGTTTCTCGCCTGGTCTGTCACCAGGCTCTTTGTAAGTCTCTATAAACTTCTTTCCTCCTTTTAATGAAACAGTCAGCGTAACCTGACCTTCAAAAAAAAAACAACATGAGCTTCTGCGACTGGTGGATCGCGGCCTCTTCCCAGACAGCCGACAAAGCAGCCAAGCAGGGGCTAAATGGTCTCATAGTCTACACTATTTGGAATTTTTGAAAGGAAAGAAATAGACACATTTTTCAGCATAAAAATCTTCCTTCTAGAATGCTGGTTGATAGAATTTTGGAGGAGCTGAGGGGATGGAGCATGGGGCTCCTTGTTGCCCCAATATAATTCCTTTTTGTTTTTCTACCCGTGGATAGGTCTTCGTATAGTGTACAGTTCTCTTTTTCTTAATGAAATGACAGAGCGCCTGCATGCCCCATTTGTTCAAAAAAAAAACAAACAAAATCTTAGTATCACACCTTCAACAAGTTCACAACGTTTCACCAAATCAGTTGATTCTCAAACACTGTTCCTTAAACAAATCACCAGTAACAGGCTCTTAAACATTATACAGTCTTAACAGGTCACTGAATTTCCAAATCCCCACAAGCACCCAGCTTAACAAAAGCTTCCACAACACCAGTACTGCACTCCAGCACGAACATCGATCAGTATGGAATTGAACACGACGAATCACTTGTTCGATGTTTTCTGGGACGAGCTAGCCGCCGGCGGATCGTCCCAGAACTTCCTGAACAAGACGAGGACGACGCTGACGTTGCCCTGGCCGCCGGCGCGGGCGGCGTGGTCGGCGAGCTCCCCGGCGAGCACGGCCGGCGAGCTCCTGCTCATGTCCAGCCGCTTCTCCCACGGCATGGTGATCCGCGCCGTGCACAGCCTCTGCCGGACGAAGCTGCACGCGGCGGCCGGCGTGATGGCGTCCCAGAGCGCGTCGGTCGCCAGTATCAGGAACTCGTCCAGCTGCGGCCGCCGCTCCTCCAGCATGACCTCGGGCTCCATGGCTATGTACGGCTTGTACGGCGAGCATCCTGTGAAAAGTAAAGCACAATCAACGGTGTCTAATTATCTCCTAAACCTCGGAGACTTCGCAGATAGCACCAACAATTAGTATAGTTCATTTTGAACTTTTTTTAGGGCAATAATAGCTTACAAGAAATCGAAGTGCTCGTTACCAAGAGAATTTAGCATGCATGTGCGAACTTGTTGAATTGCCTGAACGTACGTACGTACCAAATGCGCGAGACGTTGGCAGAACGTTCCCAGATTTGTTAGTGGATTCATCCACACGGCCTCCGGCTTTCTCCACAGGCTGCTTCTTATCTGGCCTATTCGGCTGTGCATATATACACACATAAGTTTTTTCCCAATTCAAATTGAAGTAATCACATATATTTTTGCCAAATCAAGTATTATAAACATGTGGAGTTTTAATACGATGTCGTTTTGACATAAATGCCACGATCCATAAAAGAGAAATTTTTTTTAGCAAAAACCTGATAAAGCCGTAATAAAACACCATTTTCAACAAAAAAAAATATACATATAATTTTCATGCATCTAATCTAACTATTTTTTAAAAATTTTATATACATACACACACACACACTCTCTCTCTCTCTTTCATAACTTAAACAGACATGTATTTATAATTAGGAGTATAATCATTCATATGATAATTGTATGATCCAGTTTATATTTCCTCTAAGTATAGGTCTAATTTTGTAATAATATTTAGATAGTTTAATGTTTATACCGGTAAAAATCAAACCCTACAAATTATTTGGGACAAAGTACAATATAATTAAGTTGTCGAAACCATGTAACCGTATATTGATGGGATAATTGCTTCCTGCCATTATTGAGTTCTGATATAGCAGATATACCATTAAAAATTTTAAAGTATCTCTCATTTCATTGTAAAATTACATTCTTTTACGGATATGCCATTGCAACCACGAAATGGCCATGATACTCCTTTATCTCCTCTTCTTCCTCTCCTCTTCCCTCCTCTCTTCTCGCATCTTCCACCATCGGCAACACCTTCCACTCCCATCATTTATCTCCTCTCAACATCATGAGCTAAATTATCTTTGCACACTATATTCGATTAATTAAGTTAGTTCATGGACCCTCGCGTCGCCTGCGTGAGGCGACTCGAGGGGCGAGCAGCCCTCGCCAAACAAAGCCACCAGTGAGTCCTCGCAGGCCGGCCACGGCGGCGGTGGCGGCCCTCCTCTCCTCTCCTTCCTCCTTCCCCTTCCCTTCTCTCCCCTCTGGCGTCTTCCTCGGTGCGGCTGGGCTTCAGATCTGGTGTGGGCGGCACCCATCCCCTGCGTCGGCGGCTGCGTCGTGCTCGCCGACGGCGAACTTGCCGTTGTGAAGGGCGCTGTGGGTGGGCCTCGCCGCCGTCTGCCGAGGATCTGCGACGCGCTGCTGCGGCCGGGCTCGGCGACGCCGCCCGCCGAGGATCTGAGCGGCGGCCTGCGGCGGAGGCTGCGGCGGTGGCGACCGGGCTCGGCGGCGGCTCTGGCTTCCTTCGCTTCCCGTGCGCAGGCCACCAGGTGTGGTGGCCCCTCTCCGGCGACATTGGCTGGCGACTTTGATCCGGCGGCGTCCCCGTTCTCTGCCTCTTGGCATGGTCCCGTCCTCGTCATCAAGACCCTCCCTTTCTTTGAGGTGTCGGGTGGCGTGGGCGGTTTCTTCCTCGTCGGGTGGCGGCGTACGTGCTCGCTCTCCGGCTCTGCGTCTTCGACTGGCGGCTCGGTTCTCCTAGTGCTATTGACCTTCGGCGGGCCGTGCCTTGTGCGCTAGTAGGACAGGTCTTGGGCGAAAGCCCTGTCCTTTCGGGCTGGTGTTGGCGTCACCTGTGGTGTCGTTCCCTCGTTGGAGGCATCACCTTTCGGAACTTCCCTACTCTGGGTGAAAACCCTAGCGGTTTTGCGACGGCGGCGGGTTCTCTGCGTCGCTACCTTGTTGCAGGCGTCGTGGTCGCCGTTTTGCGCATTGGTTTTCGCTGGGTCTACTGCTTCAGGAGTCGCTCATCGTTGTGTGAGTGTTGGTGCTGTTTCCTTTCTCCCTCCCTTGTATCTCTCTCCTGTTCGGCCTTTAGCCTTGGTGGCAGCAGTGTGGCTGCATTCCTTCTTTCTACTCTGTAGGCGGTGTTCCCGGCAGTGGCCGGAGGTGTGTCTGGCTTTGGCCAGGGTTGCAGCGGAGTGCTGTGGTTGTACCCCGTGTTTCCACGGGTTTTGTATTTTATTTTCTCCTGCTATTCAATGAAATAGGACGGCAGTTCTCCTGCCCCTCTTTCAAAAAAAAAAGAAGTTATTTCATCAAACTTAGAGATCCAATTATATATCCTTACCTCTATGTGCAAATAATATATTCTTTATGAATTGATGATCTCAATCCCAAATTAATGGATAAAGGAAACCCTTCGCCCTCGTTTAGGACCAATTTTCGGTTGGGATATATCGGCCTTTTCTCAGTGGTGGAAATCCACGTGCCATTTCTGTGGTTCATTTGGGGGCCCACCCCCGTCGGGTTTTTCGACCCGTTCCACATGAAAACCTTGAAAACTCCTCCGTCCAAGACTCGTGGTTTTTTTCCCGTCCTCTCCGCTCGTCGTTCGCGCTCTCTATGCTGCCTTCACCCACCTTCGTCTCCGCTTCCAAGCACCCGCCGTCGCATCCAAGCATCTGTCGTTGCCTCCACCTCCGGTCTCTATCTCTTCGTGGTGGTAGCGGCGGACTCCATGGCAGTGGCCGCGAGCTTCATGGCAACAACAAAGCTGCAAATCTAGGGCAGTGGCAGCGATGAGCTTCAGGATGGCGACAACGAGTTTGAATCGGCGCACGATGGAATAGGCTCCAGAACATAGCTGCATGGTCCAAGAAACAGAAGAGAAGGAGGGCGCGACAACTCCTCCCATAGCGTGTCGTTGATGGAGAAGCAGGCCAACGAGGTGGAGAAGAACGACACGCCTGTGGCTTGTATTCTACAGGAAGAAGGACAACGCTGACATGCTATTGAGCTGCGGTGAGAAGAGGATTGTGTGGTTGAGGGAGATGGGCGCTGAGCTATGGGAGAGAGGGGGAAGAGAGGAGCGGAGTGTCCAGACAAAGAGGGGATTCGTAGTGAGCAAAATTTTCCCCATATGGCTAATCTTCCCTGGGAAATGATCCCTGGACAGCCAAACAAGCCCTTAATGGTAAACTTAGGGTTCACAAATTTATTTATGACAATTCAATAATTAATGATTCCCAACGAATTTTTCTTGGAAAAATTGGTGGCGGTAAACTGCAATTTGTATGGATTCTAACTGGTGACACATGGAATTTCTACAACAAAGGCAAAACAATGTCTAGAACCAGTTTCCCCATGTTCGATTCACCAGCTCTGGCATAATTCTAACATAAAATCAGGGAATGAGATACTCGATCACAATAATGTGTACCACCTGGCCACTCGAGTATTGCAGCTGAGGAATCGATCGTCGACTGCATATAGATTCAGATTAAAGTTCAGCTTGCCCAACACAACAGCCCTAACCAATGTACAGTGTTTATGTCGTGGAACTGTGAGTCATAAACTACTCCATGTTTTCTGCATTAGGGGTACTCCTCTTATTTTTAGAAAATGGGGACTTCATATCGCGTCGACCAAAGCTAATGCAAAGAAGGGGGTAGAAGACCTATGTTACAATGTGTGTCAAGAAACTTTTGGTTGTTATCAGAATGTAGTTAATTAATTAACTAATTATGCAGCCATTTATAATTACATTCTCATGTACATCAATCCCCATTTCCCCTTCTCATATACTTGTTTTTTTTTCTACGCTCTGTCGTTCCAATTTTATGCTTGAGGAGCTATATATATGGTAACATGCATAATCAATCATTTCGGAAAAGTTTTGTACAATTTGAATCCTACCAGTAAAATAACTAAACATAAAAATATCACAAAAAATCCTTATTATAAAACAAATATGAGACATCATGTCTAGCTAAGTACGTGAAAATAAAATTCCCTTTTCTTCACAAACAGTTCATAAAAAACTATGCCTTGGTAATTCATATCTCTAACCTTGCGACATTTATTTATAAGTGATTCACCAAAGTTGCATAAGTTTAGTTTATGAAATTGCTAGCCCCACTTTTCCTAGCTTAATTTTGCAACTGTCACCCTATTTAAATGCAAAATTAGTTTAAGTATGGAAGGCCACATTTTCTATGGTTATGAATCAGACAACCACCTAACTTTAGCTATGGCAAAGTACGACGCGGTTTGACTATGAATCAAACAGACTAGGTTTCACATTTTACAGGTAGAACCAATGACACCACGCACATTTCACAAATAAAACACAGAGAAATATGGAGGAGTTGGAAATATGCGTTTTTTTTTGTTGGAGAGTGCTCAAGTTGTGAGCTACTAAGTAGAGATCTAAAAGATATGACCCTCTCCCAAACCGTATGTATATAGTACCATATCCCTCTCTTGCTAATCCTAGCCAACACCTAATTTTAGTTGTCACTGTCACCATTGAAGTACCCCTACTGTTGTGTCATCACATTAATTATCCAATGGCATTTCGAGTTGGCATGCCATGCACCTCCACTCCTGCCTTATTCCCTTACCCCAACCACCCTCTTGTGTTTTTCTTCTTCCTCCTGATCTTCGACTAGGTTTCCCTTGCACCCCCTTTTCATCCTCTCCAAAACAGGCCCTATGGGGCCACTCGAACTAACCTGCTTCCTCATTTTTATCTATGGTGGTAGTCACATAATCTACCATCTCATCCCCTAGGTAACCGGTCTTATCTCATTTGCACCACCAATATTATATTCTCACTGGTTCCTAGTCTCTTTCCAATTTTGCCGCCATGGCACCATGGCTTATTTCCACATAATTGCCGCTGATGTGTTACTTTCCTAAACCTTCTATGTTCATGACCATGGTCAACGTATCCCTAGCTCTTAAATCATTATACATTGGAATCTTATAACTGGCTGTTGGAGCCATATAGAGCATGGATTGAGCCACTGAGGATCAAAATCAAATCAACCTTCCAGTTCCAAGATAAAAAAGTACTAAGGCACATGTTTTTAAGATAATGAAAACAATTTGGTTTCCATGTTCTAAGATGCATATCGTCATTGAAACAAAAAGTTACAATGAAAGTCTTAACAGAAATTAAAAACCACAAAGAATGGTAATTATCAATTTCCAAAAAGAAAACCATGCAACTCTGGTCACTCTTTGATTTTCTTGCTAGCTAGCTTTAATTATATTTGGACAGAAATATACTCCCTTCGGTCAAAAAAAGAAATCGTTGTTTACTTTTAGACACGCTTTTGATCATTTGTCTTGTTAAAAAAAGTTATATAGATATTATTTATTTTGTTATGATTTGGTTTATTATTAAATGTATGTTAAGTATTACTTATATTTTGACATATTTGAACTAAATTTTTAAATAAAACGAATGGTCAAAGACATGTTCAAAAGTCAACGACAACTTCTTTTTGTGACCGGAGGTAGTAAAAGGAAGCGGCTGCATACCGGTCGCTGCCCCGTGGGTGTCTCCCACGGGCCCAGCTGTCAGCGAGAGCGCGGCGAGAGGCAGGCGACTGCCTGAGAGCAAAAGCGAAATATGAATTAGCTGGAGAAGCAATTAGGCGCGTTACCCACTTACGTACCCTGTCCCTGTGCTCGGTAGTTAGCTGCTTGGCCTCGCCGCCGCGGGAGATCACTGCCCTGGAGACGCCGCAGTTCGCGAGAACGATGTACTTCTCCAGGACCAGCGCGACGAGTGCCGTCGCGCCGACGAGCGGCCCCGCCTCCCCGGCGGCGCCGCCGCCTACCACCTCCACGTCCACGGTCCGGAACGCCTCCCGGATGATCGTCCTCCACCACGCCGGCGCGCAGCCGCACGACTCATGGATCGGCGGGGCCCTGGCGCGCAGCTCGTGCTCGATCTCCTCGGCGACGGCGCTCTCCATCCGCACCCTCAGGTACTCGGCGACGGCGGCGCCGCCGTCGAACACCCCGAAGTAGTCAAGGCCCAAGGGCGGCGACAGCGCCGTGAACGATTGCGCGGCGGCCGCCGCCGCCGACGCCGCGGCGCTGGACGTCACCGCCGGGCCCCCGCCCTTCTTCGACACGGCGCCGTAGGAGAGGTACAACTCCGGGGATGTCCCCCATGCCAGACGCGACGCGAGCTCCGCAGCCGTCGGCGCGCCATTCTCCGCTTTGCTCGACATCGATCTAGCTGAGACTTGCACCACAGCAGAATGCTCAGACTAGCTATACTAGAGGCTACGAGTTGCGACCAGTGTCCAGTGGGACAGTGGAAATACATTTTTTTTTCCTGAGGTCCCTCTCTTTTACGCAAAATATTATTTAAGTTCCTCCCTCCCAAATCGTATCAGTGATATTTTGAGCTATATGTAATTTGACATTTGTGTCACGGCTACTTTCAAAATTTGTCAATTAGGGCATCCGCGGCTGGCTCGTTTGCAAGAGATGGTGTCCGTCCGATGCAGGATGTTGCCCTCGCATGTGCGTTCAAGATGGAGGGGGAAATTATTTATTTTTGTGAAAATTTGCATCGAAACTTTGCTCCAAAAAAATCCTATGGAATTTAGATTTAAGGGAAACGTATGACAATTAATATGAGGTAAAAACTTGTCATTTCTATCTCCAGCAATTATTGCCACCCTTATATATGCATGTTGACCTGTTTAACGTCTCATATTACTTGTTATACAATCGAATACAGATAAGCAATCATCTACCATTCGTACTCCTCATCTACCATTTGCTCCTACCGCTTCTTCTTCCTCACGCAACCATGCTTCCTATCTTCTCATGTTCCCCCTCTATCTCCACCTGCCATCTTCTCTGCATCCATGCATGGTAGTACGTGTTCCTCCTCCCATCTGCATTATAAGTCACCCGTTAAATCGCGGCGCTCCCTCGTTGTACAATCCAAGGGAGATGTATTACACGAGGCGGCAGCTTGGAGAGCGATGAAGTGGGATTGAATGCCCTTGCAATGCGACTGCTGCTGGGTTAGATATCATGAAGTATCATCTAGGTACTATTGAGTGTCATGAAGTAATCAATGAATAAACCATATGATACTCATTGGTATACTCAATGACACCTATGAAACTAAAAGAGTCACTTCTTGCTTTGTAAAAGTGCTCAAGATAGACAACTATAAGCATTACAAATGGTTTAATGGCAAAGCTTAACCACAATACCCTTATCAACTAAACAACATGACCAATCTTACTCATCTGAAAAGCTGCAAGCTCTACGATTGTCAACTACATTCAGTGTGATCATCTCATAAGCAATTTGATCCATCAAGCAAATACCACTTGTTGTAACCTCATTCAAAGTAAAAGTTGTTAGGATTTGAGCCAATTCAAGATTACGAACGATACCAGGAGACACGATGTTTGGTAACGTAGTTCAGCTTTCGTCTACATTTGCGAGGCTCTGACTATGGGCGCTCCTCCCCAATCTTGTTAGGAAATGCGCCAATGCAAGATCACGAACGACACCAGGAGACACGATTATTGGTAACGCGGTTCAGCTTTTGCCTACATCTGTGGAGCTCTAACTATGGACGCTCCTCCCCAATTTTGTTAGGATATGCGTCAATGCAAGATCACGAACAACACCAGGAGACACGATGTTTGGTAGCGCAGTTCAGCTTTCGCCTACATCTGCGGAGCTCTGACTATAGGCCCTCCTCCCCAATCCATAATACCGCAGCATACCGGCTGACCTGGTCACGGCCACATGCCAGTCGCTGACCTACTCTTGCCTATGCTATAATTATGCAGTCATTGTCATGGTTACACCAGGGCTGCCTCCCTTTATATAGTGGAGACCTGGTTAGAGTCTGACTCCAACTCTAAATCAACTCTGCCTATTACAACACATAGCCCACGTAACCTACTTGTACACATATTCGACACAATACCTAACAAATGCCATGTTTAGATCAACAATATTCTAACCCATCTCATTCATCTTTGAAGTATCAGCTCAAGCAAAGTCATTATCCAAAAAAGGCATGTCAAAATCAACATCACACTTAGTCATCCTACCCAATCTAGAAACATCGGTTGTGGCAACCTCATTCTTTCCGGTGGACATCTTCAAATAAACATAACCCTTACTTATAGACCTCACATTGGAATGATTATTTGTGGCAACCTCAGCCTCTACAGCGTTCATGTCCAAATCAATAACACACAGACTTAAAAGGTGTTGGAAAGTATAAGTGCATTGCCCACTCTTCCCTTTTACTTCAAACTTTTGGATGAACTGATCGGTGCATGCAACTTAAAATGGTATCATATCAAAGTCAGAAGTCTCGAGTTCGAGTCCTGTTATAATGCAATTGTCGTACGCTCCTATTTCCCACGTGTTGGGGCATGGGGCTCCATGTGATGGGGAGCGTTGAAAAGTATATAACACTATCCTGTAGCTAGTATATAACACTAGCTGGCAGTCGACTTTATTTTCAATTCATGTAGTGCAAGTATATAACACTATCCATGCATGTGAGGCTCTCTCACTCGGAGGGGGCAAAAAATACAAGACGAGTTGATAACTTGATATCCATATTCATATTGGCATCTTGACATTTCTTGGTTTCAATCAGGATGCACATAACCGCTACTAGCTTAACTTGAGCCTTGAGGTGACAAGGAGGATGACTGAGATTGTAGCTAGCCCCATCACTCCACGCCCCTCTCGTAACCTAAGCCATTAACCTTCCACAAATCCACGATCCCTCCACTCCACACACGCACATTGACACGGCTGAAGATAAAGTATACATATATATATCTCGTCATGCCAGCGTCGTGGCACTTTAGACGAGCTTGTAGCCGGTGACCCAGACGTTCGCCGGCGGCGCGGCGTGGATGTACACGAACGCCGCGCTTCCGCCGGCGGGCAGCGACGCGAGCCAGCTCGGGAACGCGTAGCCGTACCGCCCCTTCTCGAGCCCCCACACCGGGCCGTACAGCTTGGCGATGCCGATGTGCAGCTCCTCCGCCGTCTTGTTGGCCGGCGACCTGTTGGTCACCGTCACCGAGTACCGGTAGTACGTCCTGCCCCTCGCCGTCCACGACGCCGTCGCGTTCTGCTCGATCTCGATCGGCGGCGCGCCGTCCTGATCAGCAGCTGCATGCATGCATGCATGCAGCATTCAGAACATGCATGGAACTAGCTAGGATGAGTTGGCCTTGGATATATCGATCTTGATGTTTCTCTCAGATTGGTTAGTGAAATGAATACGCTCTGTTGGTGAGTCATGGAGCTCAGAATGGGTGTTCATAGTTCACTGATTAGTACCTGGGGGAAGAGATGGCAGTGAGGTAGTCTGGTTGTCACTCTTGATTGCGGCTGCTGCTGCGATCTCTGCAATTGAATATTGCTTCGTGTGTCAGGTGATAACTGATAACTGCTGGAAACTCTGTGCACACAGACGGCGGCTAGATCGAGAGGGAATGCAATTAAGATACCATCTTGAAGGGCGTGATCAGCGAGCCGGCCGCCGCCGCCATGGCCGGCGGCGAGGCGGGCGAGCACGCCCATGAGCGGCGCGTTGTTGTAGGTGGGGGCCTCCGTCTGCTCGTAGTTGTTCCTCTCGTCGGCGAAGTTGTCGTGCTCGTCGGGGCCGCCGACGACGGCGCCGACGAGCAGGTTGGGGTTGCTGCCCTGGCGGCCGTACCAGCTGGCGTAGCCGCCCCGGCAGCTCACGAACGACGGGTTGTCCCTGAATGACACGATGGACGAGGCCCGGTGGTGCGCCTGCCGTGGGTACGTCGCGCCGTACCCGACCATGTAGCTCGTCGCCCTCGGGTTGCTCCCCAGGATGTAGTCCACCTGAGTCAGACACCCCCCACATGTCAGTATCAACCTTGAGGCTTTGAAAGATGCATGGCACTATATATGGGAGCATGCGTCGAGGTCTCGTATCATCGTCCTGTTTTAAACATGACCTGAGACTTGGCGAATGCGAGGAGCTCGGAGGGCTGGGCGGCGCCGGAGGGGCACCGCACGGCGCGCCGGGCAACGGCGAGGTGGTCGGAGTAGGCGGCGAGGAGGAACGACGCGCTGGTCACGAACTGGAGGTTGTTCCACCGCTGGTGGTACATTATGCCACCGGGGGTCCTCTCGACGTTGGCGGCGCCCTTGCCGAGGCAAGAGCACGCGAAGAACTCCGCCTTCTGCTGGTATCTCCTCAGCACATCGCCGTGCGCGCCGGCCCTACCTTGCAGGAGGATCTGCGCATTTCGTCGTGCCGCGTTATTCAGGTCTGTATTTTCGTCCGACAAAACTCGGTATTTACTGTAGCATTTCATTTCATTTCGTTTCGTTTCATTGCATTGCATTGCATACCTTGGTTGCTAGGACCTGCACACCGGGGTACTTGACGTCCCAGCCGAACTGGTTGATGGACCAGCCGGTCCCTCCTAGTGCCTCGGCGTTGTTGGCCAGGTAGTCGAGGTAGCGGCGGTCGTCGGTCGCCTGGTATAACCATGCCGACGCCCACAAGAGCTCATCCTGTAGAAACCAGCCGAAAATGTGAGACTTTTTTTTTTGTTCAGATCAACAAAATGTGCAACGCTGTTCATTTGTCGAAAATTAATGTACCCCATAACCGCTGAACGATCCATAGTAGTTCCTCGCGACGGAGATGCTGCTGTCGTACCTTCCACGGTACTTATCGGCGAAATCAAACAGCTTGACAATTGACATATAAACACCATATAAGTGAAGGAAAGGACAGTGCTTCAGCTGGGGTTGATCTTGTAAAGATTTTGTGGCTGGTTTAATTAGCTCGGATTCATTCATGGTTTGGCAAACCTGCTTGGAGTGTTGCAGGAGCTGGTTGGCGTAGCCCGGGCTGGAGCTGCGGAACACGAGCGACGCCGCGGCCATCGCCGCCGCGGTCTCTCCGGCGAGGTCGGACCCCGGGTGCTGGGGGTCGAGGCGGTACGCCTGGCGGCTCGTCGTCATGTCCTCCGGCCGCTGCCAGCAGTTGTGGTCCGAGTCACCGTCGCCGACCTGCAACCATAGCAACAAGATCGACCACTGGGGTTACCAATCCTAAGAGATCATCCAGATATTCGTATGTTTTAATTTACTCCCCAGACCACCAGATGATAAGTGATCATTAAGCAGATTAAAACGAAATGAATTGAATCGCTTGTGCTACCGGTTTGTTAGGCTCTTCATACCGTACGTTCGGCCATGTTTAAATTTCGAATTTACGAGGCACCGCGAATGCGTTTGTTAAATTTCCGCAAATTTTGCAGGGCGAGAGACCCCTCGCGTCTGACCAGGTAAAACCCAACGCCTCTGCGTGCATGCGCTGCATTCTAGTGCAGAGAGTGAGTGAGCGTATGAACCTCGCCGTACAGCACGTTGGGCTCCGGGTGCGCCTTGACGAAGTAGTCGGTGCCCCACTTGACGGCCTCCACGGCGTGGCCGAGCTCGCCGGCCGCCGCCATCTGGCCGCCGTACTCGAGCACGCTCCACGCCATCATGGTCACCGTGAACGCCATGGGCAGCCCGAACTTGACGTTGTCGCCGGCGTCGTAGTAGCCGCCCACGAGATCCACCTGAGAAGAAACCAAGCAAAAATTAACAAATTTCAAAATTTAAAAAAATTATGGCAGTTTTTGTTGCGACCACATTTGCAGTTTATTCGCATACACCGTTGGCCTTCCCGTCTTGCAGGCCGGAGTTGGCTCTCCAGCTGACCCTCTGTCCGCCGGGGAGCGCGCCGGAGCGCTGCGCCTCGAAGAAGAGGATGCTCTTGCTCAGCGCCTCGCCGTAGTCGTGGCCGCCGCCGCCGCCGGAGGCCACCTTCATCATGGCAGTGAGCACCACCAACGCAAGGCCGACGAGACCCATGCACACACCACGCACTCCTCCTCCTCCGGCCATGGCCGACGGCCAGAAGCAGCTACAGCAACAGTAGGGAGGAATGGCACAGTGTGACCAACAAAGGGAGGCGAGGCGAGTGGGTGACCCGTGCTGGTCTGGATGGAAGCCGTGGAGATCAAGAGCCTGTATTTATAGCGCCGTGAAAGGGGAAGAGGCCAAGAGCAAGGATGAGACGAGACGAGGCTGAAATCCTGAAAGGTGTCGTCGCTGACTGTTCATTTATTTCTTCCTTTTTTTAGCAATATTTCTTCCTCTTTTGAGGGAGCTACCACTATCCTTTCCAAAGAATTTGCAAGGATAGTACTTTTCTAGGGGCGACCAGCTCTCGGTCAACTGTTTTTGTGTACTCCCTCCGTCCCAAAATAACTGCAGTTCTAGAGAAATCTGAGACATTTTAGTGAAGATGGTTAAAGACGCATGTACCCCTATTTAGTTTTGGCTGAAAGGTTTGTAATTAATGTGCAATTAGTGCTAGAGATGCCGTATCAGCGTTTTATAGCCCAAAAAAATTTGCGTACACATTTGAACGCCAAAATTTCAGATTAAATCCAGACCTGGAGACTCACCACTCGAAGGGCACGCCCGCCATGGAGCACCCTCGGCCTGGGCCTCCACACCTAAAGCTTAGCCCGTGGCCTCCCTATCGGAGCACGAGCTCACCATGGAGCACCACCGACCCGAGGCCTTGGTGAAGGATGAGAAATGGGATGCAGTCGGCACAACCGTATGACAAGAAGGAGGAGAGGCAGCTGGTGCGGCCATGCAATGATAAGAAGGCAGCTGGTCACAGGATCTTACACCGTCATGGTCAATGGAGATCGAGTTGTGGTGGCGGCAATCCTTGTAGGTTGGAGACGGGGAGGTTGAGGGCACTTCATGCCGAAGAGAAGGAGAGAAAGATGAGGGAGCAAGAGAGCACAACGGCGACATGAGGGAGAGTAATGGGCAAAGAGATGAGAAGGAGAGAAAGGGAGAGAAGGAGAGAGAAGGCTGATGTGGCTTTAAGCCTTTCACCATGTTTCCCATAAGCGAAGCTGTCAACGGTTGGGATATCGGTCCCAAGTCAACTAAGGTTCTTGAGAAAGGGAGATAGAAGACCTGCCGAGCAAAGCGCACAGCAATCAACGAGCAACAGGGAGACACAGGGTTTTTATCCTAATTCTGGCCTCTCCGGGGAGATAATAGCCCTACGTCCAGTGCTTCTTTATATGAAAGAGGATTACAAAGAGGAACTCGGCGAGACGAACAGGTCTCGACGAGATTATGGGTGTACAGGATGAAGTATGCGATCTACTCAAGCCTGATGTCGTGGATGTCTGGTGCCCTCTACATGCCGTAGGGGCTCTGTTTATATAGTGATGGACAACCGACCTACCAAGGGATAATCGGGCCGGGCTAATCACGAGATCATAACGAACTCGTATACATGACAAATACATCCCGAGGAAGATAAGGTATACTCCAATTCTTGGGGATCATGACATCTACTCCAATCCGGGAAACCACGTCCGGGTCTTTACGTAGCCGTGCAGAACTCTTACTCGAGTCGGACTCGAACATGAATCCTAAGCCGTTATGCACCGTGCCAACCAAGAAGCTGTTCGGCAGGACGCACATGGGCCTAATAAAGCCCTCTAGGAAGCAAGGCCCTAGGAGGCTGTTCGATTGGGCCGTCAGGGAGTGGGCCATGGCAATGGGCCGTAATTTTATCCCCGACAACTAGCTCCCGAGACTCAAGTGGAATATCTCACTAGAGTGGGGTCTTCCTCTTGAGACTCGTCACGAAGAGGGTAATTTTGCTGCTACAAAGACGTGCAACAGAAGACGAACATGTTACGGTTCAACCGAACAAGTCTTGTTCGGGACCGAACAAAGCCGCCCGGTGCCGAGCAACTCTGTTGCGTCGAACAGGGAACCACCTCTCGGGCTAGAGCTTGCCCGAGGAAATAGAGATTGCGCTCTCAAGCGAATGTCGTGCTCAGGAGCGAAGGTGATGTGCCCCCAGACGTAGATCGTGTGTTAGGAGCAGACAATGCATACGAGGGGGAAGGTGATCCAGTTCCCGAGTGTAGAGCTCGTTAAAGGAACCAGGTAAAGCGATCTAGTCCCCGAGCACGGAGTTTGACCAGGTGAAGACGTACCCGGTAGGAGACCATCCAGTCCCCGAGGCCCGGGCGAAGAGCTGCCCGGTGCGAGGTGATCCAGTCAGAGCCGCAAGAGAACGTGTGAAATCAACGCTTTACCCTTGATTTATTCCTTGCGCTAGTGTAAGCGTTGTCTTGGCAAGTGCAGAACCGACGCTTGGAGTGTCCGTTGCGATGAGAATCGGCTTACGATGGACAGGACTCCGTTGGTGGCGCACTACCTTGACTTAGCCGAACTGTAAAGGTCAGTGCCGGACAAAGGCAAGAAATCATACGCGGGTGAAGTGAATCAGTCCCCGGACATGCGCGGAGCGTGCCCTGGAAGAGAGGGATGCAGACATCGGTTTTGGTGGGGAAGCCTAGAACCTCGCCGCGACCATCACAGGTGTCTGACGTTCCCCGTTCCTGTATTTCCTGTAGAAGAAAAATAAGAAACGAGCCAGTAAAGGGAAAAAGAGAGTAAGGACAGGCTCTAAGAAGAGCAAAGCGAGTTTTGGAAAACACGCTAAAGACGACCTACCGTACAAGACATAATTTTTCCGGGTGTGTCCCCCGATAGCGTTAGTGTCACCTCGGCGAATGCGGAACCGATGCCAGGAGTGCCCGTTGCGATGAGAATCGACTTACGGTGGGCATGCCCGTTGCGATGAGAATCGGCTTACGGTGGGCATGAATCCGTTGGTGGTGCATTGCTTCGGATTACCGTGCCAGGAAGGACGTAGCATGGATAAAAAAGACGTGTGCGGGCAAGTGCAGCCCCGCTGTGGCTAAGACCACTAACCAGGGAAGGCGATCGGGATCTTAGCCGCAGGCAAGACGTGCGGGGCGAAATCTTATCCGGGCATGGACTCGTGTAGCGTTGGTGTCACCTCGGCGAATGCGGAACCAACGCCAGGAGTGCCCGTTGCGGTGAGAATCGGCTTACGGTGGGCAGGACTCCGTTGGTGGTGCACCGCTTCGGTTAACCGGAGCTGCACAGGTCGTTGCCAGATAAAAAGACATGCTCGCACGCGGGGAGCGCTACGGGAGCGAAAGACCGAGCCGATTTGTTCCTTTATTAACCAGGCAGGGGTACAGAAATGACCCTCGGTTCATAAATAGCTAAATGCGGACCCGAGTAACAAGGTTTTAAGGAAACCAATGCTAAGGAAAGGAATTGGAAAAATGGAAACGTACCGGGGTTGCCGAAACTCGCGTGCATGTACTGGATGCCAACTTGTTTCGCAGATTCCTGTTGATCCTGAAGGAGTTTTGAGATGAGACCAGATCCGTTGGAAAGCTTATCGTGCCTGTTTTCCGTGAAGTGGTAGAACGTCCGAAACAAAAGTCGTTTGTGGTCGGAGCGCCCGTTTTAGTGCGGACTGGTCAAGGGAGTCGCCAATTTCGAGGTCGCGAGCTTGCTGACGACCTGGTTGAGACGGCCGAGCAGAATTGACTTGCTCGATCTCGTCGGCCGCCGTGCGATCGAGATCGAAGGGATCGATCCGATCTGATAGGGGATGTGACATCCTGCCCTTTTGAGTCATAGCCCTCAGGAAGAGTTCCCTGGTCGCTGAAGGAGTTCGACATGCTCAAACAGGGTAGATCTACTAGGATCCCCACGGATGGCGCCAACTGTCGACGGTTGGGATATCGGTCCCAAGTCAACTAAGGTTCTTGAGAAAGGGAGATAGAAGACCTGCCGAGCAAGGCGAACAACAATCAACGAGCAACAGGGAGACACAGGGTTTTTATCCTGGTTCGGGCCTCTTCGGGGAGATAATAGCCCTACGTCCAGTGCTTCTTTATATGAAAGAGGATTACAAAGAGGAATTCGGTGAGACGAACAGGTCTCGACGAGATTATGGGTGTACAGGATGAAGTATGCGATCTACTCAAGCCTGATGTTGTGGACGTCTGGTGCCCTCTACACGCCAATTCTTGGGGATCACGACATCTACTCCAATCCGGGAAACCACGTCCAGGTCTTCACGTAGCCGTGCAGAACTCTTGCTCGAGTGGGACTCGAACATGAATCATAGGCCGTTATGCACCGTGCCAACCAAGAAACTGTTCGGCAGGATGCACATGGGCCTAATAAAGCCCTCTAGGGAGAAAGGCCCTAGGAGGCTGTTCGATTGGACCGTCAGGGAGTGGGCCATGGCAATGGGCCGTGATTTTATCCCCGACAGAAGCCTTTAACCATCATTCATGAGCATTGATGTGGCAACTAGCTCACCATTCACGTAAATAACACCAGCCACGTCCACAAAACCGCTCACAATCTAGTCAAAGGACTGGCCATGTTCATTTTTGAAAGTTCATGGACAACTTAAGCCTGTTTTTGGAGCTTAGGGACTAAATCGGGTCTAGGTTGAAAATTTAGGGACCAAAGAGGTACTATTTTCAGTAAGAAAAAGGTCTAAAAGTTACGTGCCATTACCGAAGTGCCCAAAACCCCCGTCGCTATCTCCGAAGCATGCACCCCCTATACACCATTGCAATTGTAATATTTTCCTTATATGCCACTGTTTATTTTTCATATTATTTTGGAGTTGCGAGATGAGTTTGCGCTGCTTTCACAGTCCTTGTGTGCCACTACAAGTTTTCCTCATTTATTTTTGCTTACGTTGACATGCGGGATACCACCGGCCAACCTCCCTTTAATTTTTTATACCTAGTCTCATCCTAATCCTTAGTTCCCTTCTTGGCTCCTATGCCACCCCTACTCCCATGTCCTCTCGATGCCTCCACTGCTGCCGACACCTCCCTTTTCCTGACCCCACCTCCCGCTCTCTGCTACCACCCCTTCATTTTTCTATATTCTCTCTTGCTCCTCCATATATACAATGAAGGCTCAACAACGAGCCCCCTAGCAATAAGGCGACATTGACGGTGCACAGGGTGACACATAGAGGTAAAGCGGCAAGTAATAGCAGCGCCTATGGAAAGCATGACGAGGTCAAGCGATAACGTTGTCTACCTCCTCATAGTGTCTCATTCTCTAATCTCGCCCCCAGCACCCACGCTTGTCCCACCTCAACGCCAATGTGCCACCACACTTCACCACTAACATCTAGTTCTCCTTCTCCTCCCTTTCTCTCCCCCCCCCCCAAAATATTTGTGCTCTTGACAGTAGATCCCACCTGTGAGCCGTATGTTTGTTATTTTCAAAATGCCCAGGGTCGGTAGTCCGATGGAATCGGACGGCTAGGCCATTTTCCACCCGCGTGAGCACGACACAAGACAGCGCACACGCTTATCTTATCCACAACACTCGGCTCATCTCGTCTTCCTCCCATCCACATCTCTCTCTCTCTCTCTCTCTCTCTCTCTCTCTCCATGCACGCGCAACACCCCTCCCATGTTGCTTGCTGTCCGATGCGAAGCTGCTGCCGTCACGAGCTCGTGCCACGTGGTCGTGGGCTCGCTGCTGCAGGCTTGCAGCCATGAGCCGTAGCTGCCGCGGATCGCTACTACCGTGGGCTCCCGACGGCTGCCTCCGTTGTCATCATCATGGGCTCATTGGGGAGTCGCATGGAGGAGCCCCGACGGCAGGGTGTGGTGCCCCCATCTCTCTCCGTCCTCCTCTCCCTCTTTCCCTCTAATAATTTCTCAGATCTGGATCTGGGCAGCACGAAAACACTTATAAACATGTGAAAACACGCATGGAAAAACGCACTCGGCTGGCTCGACTCAGCCAAGATCTTCGGCGCAAGAAACATATCAGAAACCAGGTCTAGCAATTGAAGAAGGGCAAAGCAAGTTCCTTTTTTCCTAATTAACAACTTTATTTTGGCCATCACTAGAAACCCGGAAAAGAAGCCTTGCTTTCGACCCAAATCACCAAGCCGGCCACAATCGCTGCGTCGACTTAGGCCCAAGCCAAAGCTCTGCATCTTCCTCCGTCGTGTCGACACAACGAGGTATTTTATTTGCTAAAATAAAGAAAAATCACACCTTAGTGCTCCGTCTGCAGACGAAGAAATCTCAGATCCCAAGTGCCCAGCCCAGATCCGTGCTCCTTCTACCACGACAGCTGCCCGCAGGCTGCTGCCGACGCAATGAGACCCCGGATCTGGGCGACACAGAGCTCGCCCCTTTTTTCTCCTAAGCCGCCACCGCAAGGGAGTCTCGTATTACCACGGCTATTCCTTCTTCAGATTATTCCTCGAGTCAGAGATTCAAGCTGCCACGACTACCTTTTGATATTGATCTTTCAAATCTGCTTCCCATGGTGGACGAGGATGAAGAATATGATGCTATGGTTGACTACGGAGGTTACTAGAGTTCACGAAGGCGATGGAGTCAAAGAGAGATTCGGATATGATGGATTGTTAGCAATAAACTCTTGTCATGATCACATTGTAATTTTCTTTTTGTGTGAGTGCTTCTATGTAAAAGGGACACTAATATTTTAATGATAAGTCTCTTTTCTCAAAAAAAAAACATGTGAAAACACGCTAGAATATGCCATGTTTCGTAGTTTTTCACAATATTTTTTTTGTTTTTTTAGAGCCATATTTCAGCATGTTTGTCAATATTTCGTCGTGTTTTACAATTTTCTTTTTGTGCGAGTGCTTCTATGTAAAAGGGACACTAATATTTTAATAATAAGTCTCTTTTCTCAAAAAAAAAAAATGTGAAAACATGCTAGAATATGCCATGTTTCGTAGTTTTTCACAATATTTTTTTTGTTTTTTTAGAGCCATATTTCAGCATGTTTGTCAATATTTCGTCGTGTTTCACCGAGCAAATCCTCCTTGTTTCAATGCTATCGATATCAGTGTCATGTTTATTTTTCTAAAACTCACAAGTTGAAATGCGTCCGATTTTTTTGCTAAGGATTGAACGCTCGCCTTGTTATTCCCCCCTCCTACACATGCTCAGTGCAACCTGTTTGACAAGCATGATTTTATTAGATTCATGCAGAAATTCAGCGAGCATTCGATTGCGTAAAAGGCCTTCCCAATAAAAATAGACACATAGCCCCCCTGATACCTGCGTAATTAACCGTTGTCATGGCCGTAATCCGCAGCCGCCGGCAGGCAGCCGCGAGCTGTGTCCGGCGCCGCAAGCAAGCACGGATCGAGCATTGCGGCCATTCCGAGATTAAAATTCTTTTAATCCGCATCACGCGATCACGCAACGAAACCCCTGCATCTCTTTCTTGCTTGGATCATCTGAATCTGATTACATGCATAAACAAAAGCCAGCGGTAAATCAAGCCCTCTTGATCGAGCACTTTGGCCAGCGATTTGACCCCGGGGCGTGGCGTTGTTTGCGTTGGCCCATGATTTCTGCGGCGATGCCACACGCACGAGAGCTGAATTCACGCGTCCGTGTATCGTCTCCTCGCCACAGACGGGAGCAGGCTAGGATCTTCGCCTCAATGCCTGTCTGTTTCCTCCTCCGTTTCGCCGTTCCACACAACCACGCAGATGCCAGAGGCCAGGTACTGTACACACATCATCATTCGTCCCCCGTTCTTTTGTTCGACTGCGATCTATGAACTGACCGGGGAAGATCTGATTTTTTATTTTGATATAAAAAGTTGACTCTCAAGAAAATTGTTTGAAAATAGTGAAAAATATATTAACATTTTTTAGTGATATTTGAGAAAGTCCATACAAAGTCGCGAAGAAATATGACTATAAAATGTTAAATCATATGATGCGTACAAAAATAACAAATTCTTAGATTATATTTGGAACCAGATTATACATTCAAAGAAACAGTCTAATTGTTAGGAATTAAACTTAATTTAACCGTTTTAATAGTGGCTTCGAATAAAAAACATACCACTGATCTCTGGTGATTGCCCTCGGTTCAGATAGTGACGTGCACACTGCCTCCTCTGCGTGCACTCTTGATAGTGCGTCGGTAGCTAGGTTGTGACGGCCTGGCTTGTACTCCACTTGTAAATCAAACCCCATCAGTTTACTGAGTCAATATTGCTGTGGCGGTGTGATGAGGGCCTGCTCCAACAAGAATTTGAGGCTGCCATGGTCTGTGCGCACGGTGAAAGACTGTCCCCAAAGGTACAGCCGCCAATGCCGCACAGCCTTGGACAATCCAATTAGTTCCCTTTCATATGCCTCTAACTTGGTGTGCCGGTCCACCAATTTTCGACTGTAATATGCGATGGGATGGCCATGCTGTTGAAGGACGGCCCCAATCCCCGTTTCCGAAGCGTCACACTCTAGCACGAACCGAACTAAGAAGTCCGGCATTTGGAGGACAGGAGCTGACACCAATGCCTGTTTGAGGCGGTCGAAAGCTGTTGTTGCGGCGTTCGTCTAGGAGAAGTTGTGGTGCCGAAGTAGGGCAGTCAAAGGCGCGGCGAGGATGGCATAATCCTGCAAAAAAAACCTGTAGTACCCGGTGAGTCCCAAAAAACCACGGAGTGCAGAGATCGTGGTTGGTCGGGGCCATGAAGTCACCGCCTATAGCTTGACCGGATTCGCTGACACCCCGTTGAAGGAGATAATGTGTCCCAGATATCCCACGCGCTCTTGGGCGAAGGCACACTTCGAGCGTTTGAGATGGAGTTGGTGAAGCCGGAGACGATCCATCACCAGCCGCAAGTGCTCCCGATGTTCCTCCTCTGTGCAACTATACACCAAGATGTCGTCGAAAAAGAGTAGCACAAATTTGCGCAAGAACTCCCGCAATACCTCATTCATCAGTGCCTAGAATGTTGATGGAGCGTTGGACAATCCAAAGGGCATCATGAGGAACTCGTAATGTCCATGGTGTGTCTTGAAGGCCGTCTTGCTGATGTCGTCCTCCCACATCCGAACTTGGTGATAGCCCGAACGCAGGTCTAGCTTGGTAAAGAACCGCGCGCCGCCTAGCTCATCGAGAAGCTCCTCCACCACCGGAATCGGGAACTTATCCTTGATAGTCTTGGCGTTCAATTCCCTATAGTCCACACAGAACTGCCATGAACGATCCGCCTTCTTTACTAGCAACACCGGTGAAGAGAAAGGTGAACTGCTAGGGTGAATAATTCCTTGCTTCAACATTGCCTCGCACTGCTGTTCAATTTCATCTTTTTGGCGATAGGGGTATCTGTAAGGTCTGACAACCACTGGTCCCGAGCCTTCAAACAGTGGGATGCGGTGATCACACGACCGTGGAATTGGTAGGCTGTGCAGTTCAGCAAAAACGTCTTCATATGCTTGCAGCAGGTTCTGAATAGCTGCTGCCCCCTTCTCTCCAAGCTGCATCAGGGTGATATTGGGTACTCGTCGCGTTCCCTTTAAACATATTGGAGTTCCCTGTCGCTTAAACTCCATAGTGAGATCAATGAAGTTCCAGTGGATGTCCCCCAAAGTTTGCAGCCACTGCACCCCCAATATCATGTCAAACCCATCAATAGGCAGAACAATAAACAGCGCTGAAAATTTATGCCCTTTGGATAGTGAATTCTGCCACCAAAGTTCCCAGGCAGGGCAGGTGTGTGCCCCCTGCCACTCGCACCTGCTAAGGGAAGCTTCCAGTTAGCCCTTGCACCATGTCCTACACCTGTCCTTGTCCCGCTACATAGGCACTTATAAAATTGTGTGTACTCCCACTACCAATCAACCCCAGCCACCGCTTGCTTGCCAATTGCACCGGCACTTGCATTGTGTCACCGTGTTTCGGCCCCATGGCCGGAATCATTGATAGCGGCGCTTCCTCCTCCTGATCCTTCTCCGATTCCCCTCCTTCCTCATCTTCATCTTGTACCTCGAGGTGAAATAAACGCTTACAGCGATGTCATTGGGTATATACCTCATCACAGTTGTAACACAGGTCTTTGGCGCGACGTTCCGCCAATTGGTTGGCGGTAAGCCGCCGTTTGCCCGAGTTAGCCATGCTCTGCGGTGCTGAAGCTGCACTGCTCTGCATACTGGTTGCTGGCGCTACCTTGCTGTTGCTGCCACCCGCGCCGGTCCCATTGTTGTTGCCAGGGTGTCCAGTAGTGCCCGCCCCGTATGTCTTCCCAAAGTGATCGCCGTTGGCGTTGAAGCTGTTTGTGGCGACCTCGTTATCGCCTGTTGTGCAGCCATCGTAGGTGCTAGGCCGCACCCATAGCTGATTCGCCCGCGCCCTGTACTTGCCATCTCCTGAATTGCCTCATTGATGCAAGCCGCCTTTCTTGCCTCCACGTCACGCGCGAAGCCGATCGCCTCGGAAAGGTCCCGAGGACGTTCTCGACGCACGTCCGCGCACAACGCTGGTGAGAGCCCAGCCTTAAAGGCCTCGATCTGTTCCGTGCGCTTCACCCTTGTGGTCTGAGCCAGCAACCGTTGATACTCCCTGGCATAATCGCCCACACTCCCGCTGCCCTGCTTCAAGTTCACCAAATCCCTATGCCGAGTGAATAGCTGGACGAACGCCTCAGAGAAGTCGTCCCACGCAATCCACTCCTCATCCCTCTGCCAATTATCCAACACCTCCTGGGCCTCTCTGCAAGATGAAGACCTGCGATCTCCACATACTCCTCCGAAATGCGATGCACCTGGAAGAAACTCTCACACCTTCGCAACCAACCAATGGGATCCTCTTGACCATCATAGTCAGGAAGATCAAAGCGCGGTGGACGGGGTGTCCATCTACGCCCTCTTCCCTCGTTGTCTTCTTCCTCACGCGCGTCATCGCCCCTCCTAGGTGGTCCTCACGGCCAACGATTTGCGCCACCTTCCACCGTTGCCTCCTAACCGTCCGCCGACGGGTTGAGGTTGTCGTTTCGCCTTGGCCTTGGATGCCTCGGTGGACGTCGCTCCTTTCACGACCTTCAAGACCCCCGCCATCATCATCTTCAAGTCCGCCACCTCAGTCTTCAGTACCTTCACTTGATCTTCCACCTGAGTCGTTATCGCCCCAGAGTCGATCGGCTCTGATACCAAACTGATACGAGCCGGTTTTGGGTGAACCTGCTCGTGCGCTCGGGTTCTCAGCCTCAGGCCGGATTGCAAGCTACTCGACGATGAACTCGTCGTAGCAGCCGACGCCTTGGGTTTAGCTGTTTTCGGAGCCACCGCCTAAGACTGGATTTGTGGCATCAAAAAGCATGCCGTTTTCTCCTTCTTCTCCTTTTATTCCACTCACACCCGATCTGTGGTCACAGGCGACCACCGATCCAAGACTCACGCTGCTGATCCAAAACTCACGCTAACAACAACTCACGCACACAACTGCATGCCATGGCCTGGCACACCAACAACCTCCTAATTACCCGCTAGTAGCGTGACCAGCCGCAGGCTTGGTCTGGCGATGTCGGCGCCAGTAGTACACCCTATCATGTGTATCAGAGGCGCTCCCAAAAACTAAACTATATGTTATAGTGAGCATGGTCAATCTTTAACATATATATAATTAGCATAATTATAAACAAACAAATCTAGCCATGTAAATACGCGGGTTATCCTTCCAGTTACTTTGAGATTTAGTTGTTCAGACGTGGTGAAGTCAAAGCTGCTCTGAATCTGAATCAAAGAAGAGAGGGTGCAAATCCTGCATTGACGTCAGGTTCGTGTGCCTCGTTCGTTGGCATGCTCCATCAGGATAGCCTATTTTTGAAAGGCAGGTAAAACTCTCCTTGCAGTTGCAGAAGGGGAATCAGAGGCCGTTTTCTGAACCGTAAATGGAGGGAAGAAAGTACAGGCCTTGGTCCATCCGATCATTACCTTGTCGTCATTTCTCTGCAGGGCTAGCTCTAGCTAGCACCCAATGATAAAAATTTGGTGGTTCTCTCCCAACTCTTTTTACATTATTGCGGCGCAGCACAACCACAAATCTCAATGTAAGTTGCAGTGTACTGTTCAAAATGGAGTAGTTACCGTGAAAACAAGTTATATATGGAACTACCGATGGTTTGCTGCTCTCTCAAGTCTGGATTTTTCAAGTAGTTGTACTCCACTAGTGCTGTTTGTTCATTGAAATGGTGAAACAATTTCATCCCCGTAAGCAGGTAACCGTTCGAATCTTTCCTTCTTTTGGGGTTTCACAAAGCGTTCCTGCTGTCCAAGTTAGTTCAGCAGCCAAAACTATGGCCTACGTTGAAGTAGCATCACCTTGCTTCTTCTACAGAGCTTTCCCTGAAACCTGCATAGGCATTGTGTGATGAGCTTTGATTGCTGACACTAGTAGTACACAGTCCAAGAAAAACGGGCTTGGCACAAATGCAGCTGCAACGGAAAAATCCCTTCTCCTTCCACTGCCTGGTCAACAGCCCCAGTCAGCACACTTACATTGACAATCGGACTAAAATTAATCTATGACAGATCCTCATAGTTTCGTACTATGACTCGACCACGCTACAATTATTAACTCTGCTATACAGTTACTGACATGCACAAATGCACAATCAATCCGTGCGTTCGTGTGCTTCAGCCCAGCCTGAATCATCCTCCTAATTAACCTGTGTCTGTCTAGTCCTGCGCTCGAGGTAGCAGAAGGCGATTGATCATGCCAGGTTTTCCGACGACGAGAGCATTTACATGCATCCTACCGCCCGGCTGACAGGGCCCCGGTAGCTCGCGCGAGAGGCAGGCACGCCAGGTGAACACAAAGGTCTCGCAGAGTTTTTGACTCCGTCGACGAACCGAATCCTCCATCTCTTGCACTGCGTGCTCTTGCCTACGTAACGAACACTCCTGCTTTGGCTTGAGCAGTGCATGTGACTTGAGTTGCTGAAAAATGCAGCGCCAGTGCAAATTCAGGTGACATCTGTTGGAGCCAATCTTGATATGTGTGTAAGTTGTGAGTTTTCATGTTGATTAGTTTGGCCGAGTGATTAGTGCATGGCTGAATTGATTAGTCAACATTCAAGTTCGGTACTGAACCATAACTGCAGCTAAGCTCAACTAGCTCTAGGTTGTGATTAAGCTCAGGATGAGCATATCATCCCAAGCTAGGCTTCTCTCTTTGTCAATTCGTTCTCTTTTATGTCTCTGGTATGCAGATCCATGGGTGTAAATCAAGCATGCTTCTTGTGAGACGCAACAATGCCTGCCTGCCTACTACTACTGGGCGTTGAGAAAGCTACGGAGAGACATGTCATCCCGGAGATATCGATTGTGAATCGCAAGCTTTCAACTTCTGAATATCCTTTTCAAAAAAAACTTCTGAATATTATTTTTTTTATTTTTCTCGAGTTCCGTGTGCAGTGCCCGGAAGCAAGCAGGCTTGATTTCCGGTGCAACCTTAAACTGTCTCGTTGGATTATCTGTAGGTTTTGCCCTCAGAACTCTGAAGCGCAGGGGGCATGGTGCTACGCTATAGCACGCTGCGAGTATACTACTCCATGTCAGTGCACTTCATTTCTAGGTCCGACAAGGCAGTAGAAAAACAATTTCTGGTCAGTTGCGTTTGGCTCCTTGCAGTAGCGGACAACTAGAGGTCAGTACAGAGTATAGGAGTATATAGTAACTAGTAAACAACCCCGCGCATTGCGCGGGGCGTAATATGATATTTCATCTATGTACGCCAAAAATTGTTGGCGTTAGGTGTACGACATCCATTTGTATAGAAACTAAGCATAATTCGTTCTCTTCAACAGGTTCGATGAGTTGTACAGGCATGCTATATGAAATGGCTTTATTATTGCAGGTAAGTAAGAGCGACAACGGAGTTTTTATGATAGGGGAATATACAAAAGAGGAGTAGCTGGTTCGCTGTGCAGTCATGCTATGATGTATATTATGGGATGATCTACCATGAAATGTGTTTTCAATGAGCGACTTATAGAAACATTCTCTGTGCACCAGAAAGAAATGCAACTGGTACTACGTATCTTCAGTTGATGGAACTGTAAGCTTGATATTGTGGAATCTTTTTGGAACTACATATCTGCATCAGAGACATAGAGTAGGATTGATTATTGTAGTGTTAGGTACGATGGAAATATTTGCTCAATTCATAAGGTGTGTCATCTTTACCATACATAAATCTTAGAATTTTGAAACTGATTGGTTGGAAAATTGTATTTGATACATGCATAAAGAACTATTAGTAAATGTTTGTTAAACTGGGATTTGGCAACTATGATAGAACTTTTAAGAGACCTCACAAATAGGTTTGTTATTTCACATAATGGGGGAATTAGTGCATCATTGTTTTTGGAAAATTGAACCATGTCAAAAGTTGGACTGAAACTAAGGAATGGCGCTATTGGGAATTGAATACATGGGTTTGTAGACAGGAATGAAAATTTGTATGGGATTGATGAAATCTTCTTTTTTGGTAATTCCAAATACAGGAGTAAAGGAATGGTCGATGAAGCTGTTAAGTAAAAGTATAAAACATTGACTGGTATGATTAAAATGCAGAGACTACATTGGTATGGCTGTAGTTTGCATATATGGAGTCATCGAATTCAAATGATTTTGAGCAGTAATACAGATGGCACATCCTGCTTTTGGTCTTTCACGTATGTCAATTTCTATACGTAGTGAGCAAGTGTGTTGATCAATTTCACCAATAATGCATGTGTCATCACTTTCTTTACACCATTCTATAAAGTGTATCTAATTGGTTTGGTTGACCAAATTCCTATTTGGTTATACATGCATGATATTTGTTTTGGCAGGTTCATGTGTATTGATGCTAAATAGCCCATACATGGACACACAATTCTTATTCATGGCTTATCATCATCTTTGAATGTACATGCAAACATTGAGAGTTATTCCTGACGTGGTTGGTGGGCACCGGCGCGGCGCGGGATACCGGTGTGCTCCCTGTGGACCATGGCGGCCACCTTCTTCCTGGTGCTCTACCGCTATGATCTGTGTTTGTTTGAGTGCCTACAAAGATTTTCTCCAAGTCAATGGTGGAGGCGCACAATAAGGAGATATAATCTAGAAACAACACTGCACCCAATGAAGGAAACTCTGCACTCTGTTCACCGAGCATGGAACAACTACAGGTTAGTGAAACTACATCATAGTTTTCATTGCAAAAAAAATGTTTTAGGCCTAAGTGATCATAAGTGTGCCAAAGAGAGACACTCAGTAAACCATACTGCTATGTAGAGGCTATTTCATATTTCTGGTAAACAAGACAGCTCAATAAGAAAGTGAGGCATCACACAACACAAAAACTCTTTAGATTGTGTTACTGCATGCACAAGGTAAGCAGCGAGTTTATATGTCTTTTGCTTATTGATATCTCGATTCAAGTGTGATCAATTGACTAGTAGTTTTATTGATATCTTGATTCAAGTGTGATCAATTGACTAGTAGTTTTCTCTTTAATTTATAGTCCACTGTGGGGCCTTCCCACCGTGGTTTTCCTCAAAAAATCGATTGATCAGTAGTTTGTGACCCTCAAAATGTTTCTTGGCTACCCGATAATTGTTTTTACACAAATATTTTTTTGTTAGTTGGTGCAGTATGCTATTTTCTGTGTTTTTTTGGAGTTATAAGAATACTTGGTCTTTATTTACTGTTTGATATTATTCTCTGTTTACATAAGAGAGTTTAGTTAAAACATATGTAAACTTGAGTGCAGTAGTACCCAAGTTATTGCAGGCGACAGATATGTTCAATGTCAGTTGATGCCATGGTGGCAATAGTCATTGCATTAAAAAAACACATTGTTCTAAGTCTGTAATACATTAAAAAAAATTTATTTCTATATTGCCTTCCATGATCCACAACCGATGTTTGAATTTCTTACCATGTAGTACCTATAGGTTAGCACTACTTTATCCCTTCTTCAAATATTCAAGACCACTTTACTTCTTTATAGAACCACATTCAAGACCACTTTACTTCTTTATAGAACCAACATTGCCTTTTTCCTTCAAATCTATAATTTGGCATTCATTTTGGGTTGACCAGAGATCCCTTTGGACAAGCCTGAGTGTATTATAAGTTTATAACTGAGGTTCACAACCATATGCTTCTGGCATGATAGGTTGGATATTACCCTTTCAATTTTACTGATTGTGCACACAAGCTCCAGTTCACTGTTTTCAATGGACTTACTAATTATTTGTTTTCCCGCAGTTTAAGTATGGTACTACGATTGATGCCTCTTACGAGAAAATATGTTATGTTCCTCAGGTTGTTGGTTTTACCTACCAGACCAAAGTTCTATGTTTTTTACTCTAAGTTAGTGTCAGCCTATTGAAGGAGCATTTTTTTAATATATATTCATACTATACAATTTAGTAACCTGGTTTACTATATTTTGGAAATATTTGCCTTTCTGCAGTGACTTCTAGACTTCCTTGGTGGTTCATGCACATGCAACAGGAGTGGTCTGTTGGTTCCCATGTTTCTAAGAAATGGTAGTTGAGCTTTTCTGTTATTCTGATAGCTGATGCTCCCATGCAAAGGATTGTTTTGATTTCGATGCTCTCATGCAAAGGATTGTTTTGATTTCTATGCTCATGCAGAGGTATGTAAATTCACAAACTAATTAGCATGGTTATTTATTTGCTGTTGAGCCAGCTTTTATTTTTCTTTTGAGGATATAATTGTGCCTTTTGTCAAACAAAGTATCCAACACTTTTTAGATTTATTGATTTAATGTTAGTTTTGACTATACCACTACAGGTTGACATGTATGTGACATATTGGCAATTTGTTTGTTAACATTTTTTCTATGAAATATTTTTTATGGGGTTGTCTTGACCGAAATTATTTTGACCAATCACACAGATTATGGCTATAGTCTGTTATAATTGTTCATACATATGCTTAATTTCTAGCTTCTTCGAAAATCATTTTCGGTTTGCAAGCTAAGGGTCAAAATGAGGACTTCTTGGTTCGAAATATGCTTCATTTTGGCCGGTCTGAGTCACACATATATATTAAAAAGTGTTCATGTAGCAGTGAACAATGGTTCCATGTATGTTATCACAAAGTTTTTTTTTGCAGCAGACGTTAGAAAATGTTATGCCCTAAATCTTTTATCATATTTACAGACCAACATTTCATGGCAGGAGATTATTTTTCTGAGTTTGTTAATATAGGCATTACAGTTTGATATTTTTACCAATAGCATTGCAATGGACTGAATGTTCTACGACAAGTTTAATGTTCTGTCCACAAGCAATTAGATGCAGGAAGATTGTTCCATTGCATCAGACAAAGAGATGGCAGCTGGGCGAACTATAGAAAATGTTGTTTGATGGGGGCATTCCGGAGAGTTTGTTTTTTTTAGTCTTTCAAGGATTTGTTATGATTGTTGTCCAGAACATAATAGTTGTATATAGTATAGAAAAAGAAATGGCTGTGTTGTCCACAAAATGTTTACATATTGTTTACAAAAAAGTTTATATATGTTCACACGCTAAGGATTCTTTTGGATTGAGAATATTATGTACTGTTTTATTTAAATAGATGCTATTGTTCAAGCATCCTATATCTGTTTCCCATGACGTGTCTCCTACCACATCTATACAGCACAGCTAGACCTCAGATTAAGATAACACGGTACCAAAGTCTGATTTTACCGAATGACTCAGTATCACACAGCACGGGCGCTCCATGGGCGCGCAGCCTCAACTAGTAATATTACAATTATCTGACGGAATCCGATCCATTTGCATTTTTTTATGGGAGCGCCATGTGGCTTGGTGGTGACAGGAAACCGGTGAGCGTCTCAATCATCTATGTTTGGGGTGAACAATTTGCAATGGGTGCTAGGGTTGTGCATTTTCATCTGGTTGACTAGACATTTGGGTGTGTTCCTGGCACGTAAGTCACCGGATATAGTGCACTACAAGTGATTCTACCTATTGTCACACAGTGATTGTAACAAAATAAATTTCATTGATATAGCCAATGCTATTGCCACATAATATTTTTTGGTGGTAATAAATTTTCTATATCGCAACAATCGTTAATTGTTGCATTATTTATTACTTTTGTTACAATAAATTGAATGTATTGCAACGAAAATGAAATCGTTGAATTAACTAGCTACTATTGCAACAAAAAATAAACTATTGCAATAACTAGCTTCTATCACAATAAAATTATATTGTTGCAATATTTTTTCATCTATTGCAATGATTACAGGTAGTTGATTATTGCAATGGGTGGCAACGATTTTGATTTCGTTGCAATATATACATATTGCAACAATATTGGGCATATTGCAATATTTATTTCATTGCAATGTGTTAATGAAAAAAGGTCAAAATGAAAACATAATATATTTTAAACAAGTAGTCTTGTGAGGTGAGCTAACTAGGTGAGATTATTTTAAGTCAAGATGTTGTGGGTTCGAATTCTATAATCTACGTGTTTGTTTTTCTGTGATTTATTAGTTGTTGCAATAAGTTTTTGGCATGAATTCCATTTAATTTGTTGCATTATCATATTGCTATGAAATAATATCTATTGCAATAAGTTATAGCAACGATTTCAAAACCGTGGCAATAAGCTATTGCAATATCATTGCAAATTCTTATTACTACGGAGATTGTTGCAACAATTTCAATTTTGTTGCAATTTGCACATATTGTCACAATTTTTGGTTTAATACAACAAAAAAAATTTGTTGCAATAGATTGAATTTCTTGTAGTGGTGGTGAGGTGACGTCGTTAGCGATAACATGATAATTGATCGTATTACCGTTGTTGTCGGTGCTAGTGATGCAACCTTTCTAGTTGGATGGGTTTAGTCTTATGGTCAATTCTCTTAAGGGTTAAAAGCATACATGCCACTACAGAGTCTTCTCTGAGCAGAAATGCCACCGCAGAAATCGAAATATCTGAGACGCCATTATAAAGTCTGGATTCGTGCATATATGCCATTTTGGACGATTTACGGAAATTTGTAGAGAAATACTGGAACAAATACGAAGCAAAATACGTACTGACATGTGGGGCCCACATGTCAGCCACTCCACTCCATCTTCTTCCTCCTCCCAGCTCTCTCTCTCTCCTCTCTCCCCCCGGGTCTCTCTCTTCTTCCCCCGTTTCTCTCCCC